>JASPKP010005236.1:0-7500 GCA_030674155.1 Stramonita haemastoma | reverse complement strand
CCAAATTTCACACGGAGAAATCTGCCTCAACATAAAGTTGTATAAACACGAAATAAATAAAGTTAAAAATGAAACTGAAAATGAAAAAAGGAATCTTAATAATTCTCTTTAGCACGGGTGCCATATGCGTTGGGCTACTCCCAGATCACGCTGTCCCTCAGAAAGTCTCACAACTGTAGTCAACATCTACAAGTAAAGCAGCAATACAGACCTCTACTGAACCATTCACAAACGCCTGATCAATAGTTGAGCTGTTATCAAATAAATTACAACAACTTGAAATTGTGTTACAGGTACTACAATAATGAACGAGTCTCTACCACAACACACTGTCAGCCCTCATTCATCATCAAGGCAGGCTGATTTCCATGGCAACAACTAGTGCACAGGTGGAGAAAGAGGAGAAGTTAGAGAGAGAGAGAGAGAGAGAGAGAGAGAGAGAGAGAGGAGAGAGAGAGAAGAGAGAGGAGAGAGAGAGAGAGAGAGAGAGAGAGAGAGAGAGAGAGAGAGAGAGGATAACAGGTATGAAAAAAATAGAAATAAAGAGAGTGATAAGAAGGCAGCCACCATATAAAATACATTCTGATAGCAACATCAACCCTGACCCAGAGTCCATCATTGATGATATTTGAATGCTTATCTCTTCGTATAGTCAAGTCAAGTCAAGTCAAAAAACCATTTAGTCATCCCATGAAGGACACCTACAATATTGACAGCAATATAATGATAAGAATTATAATCTCAAACAACACAAGAAATATACATTTAGTATTGATTAAAACATTGCGAGAAAACTTTAAAAAGACTACCAAAAAAGTGTATATCCATCCATATATACATACACACGCAAACGAACACACTCATAAACACACACACACACACACACACACATACGCGCGCGCGCACGCACACACACATACGCACACAAAGACACACAAACGCACGCGCGCGCGCACGCACACACACACATACACACATACACAGCAGTGTAGGAACACATTTTCTTATTAAGACCATTGACAAGAAAAGACATTATTTACGTGTGCATGCACTGGTGCACACACTCATATGCACGCTTACATACGCACGCAAACACACACGCACGCATGCATGTGAGTGCACACACACGCGCGAGCACGCACTGTATAATACAATATTATTAAGGCCAAATTTTTTAAGCCTATGTTTAGGGGGACTTAAATTCAAATTATATTAAATGTGCTCAAATGCGATGCCTTGTGCATGCTTGCTTATTTCTGACAGGCATTTGAATACATCTGTTTCAAGTGTTGTTTGTGCATCGATATGAATGGCTGTTAGAGTGCATGATGTATTACTAGAGTTTGGAGAGAGAGAGAGAGAGAGAGAAGAGAGAGAGAGAGAGAGAGAGAGAGAGAGAGAGAGAGAGAGAGAGAGAGAGAGAGAGGAAGAGAGAGAGAAACAGACAGACAGACAGACAGACAGACAGACAGACAAACAGACAGACAGACAGACAGACAGACAGACAGACAAACCGACTGACCGACGACCGACCGACAGACATAGAGAGAGACAGACAAACTGAGACAGAGATAGAGGTACAGGAGAAAAAATATGATCCAGATCACGTGCACATACTCTACATTAGTAAACAATCATTCTGCAATAGAACTCCGAACAAAGACCTTTGCAAGCAGTTTCTGTTTTATTTTCATGACATTTTCATCAATGTTCAACAATGGTTTTTAAATAATTGTAAAATCCCTTTCCATTTTGTTTTATATCAGCTGCGAGCCAGCAACCCTACCCTAACTCCAGGTTTTGTTTGTTGGGGTTTTTTTTTTAGCTGAATGGGGAGGTAGGCTTTTCCCATTGCTCTGACCAGCAGTGACACAATGACTGACCAACCGACTTTTGTTTAGTTTTGAGTTCTAGACTCATTTCAAAATATTCCTCCACGGGGATGCCGGGGGTCTGTCAGCATAATAGTATCTCTACCCTCTGGAAATTCTGTGCTAGAAATTTCCTCTTTTCTTTCACTCTGTTTCTGCCTCGTTCCTTTTCTTCCTGTCACCTTTCTGTCTCTTTTCTGCCTTCTTCACCCTTCTGCCTTTTCCCAGGAAACACTTACAATACAACAGTTCTCTTATGCCGAAGTCAAATGCACTGGGCCTGACTTGTCAGGCGCTTAACGGCAGCGTGGCGCTTTTCCCCTCATAATACAGACTCTAGTTGCTGTCCAGTGTTGGGGAAAAAAGAATTTGTAAATATATCGGACCACAATGACGTTATTTCCAGAATGCTTAAACCAAAGACAAAATCAAAACGGTTTCTTAATTCCAGCCGTGTTAACTTTACAGCTAGAAAGCACAAGCACGGAATAGGGAGTGCACAATCCTTTAGTTTCAGAGAAAAAGGAGTTTTGTCAATTACATTTTTGGGGAAACAAGTCAGTTGGAAAGTCAAAGTGCCAAAGGTGTGTGTTCATCACTAGATATAAAACAAAAATAAACTTTGCTATGAAATACATAAAATGGAAGCATTGCATACTGCAAGAAAACTTTATGCTGCTCCTCTAAACTAACCTGCAACATTTCCTCAACTTATTCGGATTGACAAGTTTAAATCTTACGCCATAATAATATAGGTGAATGGATCAACTGAAAATGTTTATCCACATAATTTACACTTGAGATTTTAGAACTTCCTTCATTATATTTGGAACACAAGAAATACATGCAACCCTAAAGCAAAACAACAACAACTTAACATGCTACTGAACCATGGGGTTCCAGTTCATTTTTCCTGGAAGTACAATCAATTGGAAAGCAGCTTCGTACACAATAAATTGGTAAAAGAAAAAAACAACTAATCCCAGTGCATATACATAACTATAGATCCTTGAATATTAGGAAATAGGACGGGGGGTGGGGGTCTCAGCAAACATATGGGGGGAGAGGGGGCAGCAAATACATAGGGGCGGAGTACAGCAAATATATAGGGGGAGGGCAGAAAATACATAGGGGGAGGGAGGGGTAGCAAATACATTGTGGCGGAGGGCAGCAAATATATAGGGGGAGGGGGTAGCAAATACATGGGGGGAGATGGGGCAGCAAATACACAGGGGGGAGGGGGGGTAGCAAATACATGGGTTGGGGAAGCAAAGAAATGGGGCAGGAAATTAAAAGGGGGGGGGGGGGGGGGGGGGCAACAAAAACTTGGGGAGTGGGGGGGGGGGTAATGGCAGCGAATAATTGGGAGCAGAGCAAAGAAATGGGGGGCAGGAAATAAATAGGGAGGCAACGAATAAATGCAGGGAAGCAAAAAATGGGGAAGGCAGCAAATAAATTGGCGGGGATGGGGGGGGCAGTTAATAAATTGGCGGGGTAGGGGGGACAGGAAATAAATAGAGGGGCAGCAAATAACATCAGCATGGCGTATTTACCCTCATGTAATAGACACTAGTTGCTGTCTGATTGTTCAAAGAAGAGAAAAGAATGGAAATATATCGGACTACAATGATATTTCCAATATGCTTAGACTAAAGAAAACAAAACGTTTCTTAATTTCAGTCATATTACATTTATAGCCAAAAAGCATAGACACTTTGAATAATGAGTGTTAACAATTTAGTCTCAAAGAAGGCCGAGTTTGATACTTATATGTGCACATACATACATACATACATACATACATACATACATACATACATACATACATACATACATACATACATACATACATACATACATACATACATACATACATACATACATACATACATACATACATACATACATACATACATACATACATACATACATACATACATACACACACACACACATACACACACGCACACATACACACATACATACATGCACACATACATACACACACATACACACACACACATACACACACACACACACACACACACACACATATATACACACACATGCACACACACATACACACACATACACACACACCACACACACACACACACACACACACACACACACACACACACACATACACACACATACACACACACACACACACATACACACACACAAACACACACACATACATACACACACACACATAAACACACACACATACATACACACACACACACACACATACATACATACACACACATACATACATACATACATACACACATACACACATACACACATACACACATACATTACATACATACATACATACATACATACATACATACTTTTTTTTCCGGGGGGGGTGGGGGGGGAATATCAGTTGGGAAGTCAAGTGCCAAGGTGTGCACTCATCACTAGATATATAACAGAAATCAACTTTGCTATGAAACACGGACAATAGAAGCATTGAATACAAGAACATCTTGTTGCTTCTCTAAACTAACCTGCAACGTTTCTCTACTTATTCTGATGACAAGTTCGCATCTTACGACAATGATATAGGTGATTCGATCAATTGGAAATGGTTATTCACATAATTTACACATGAAATTCTAGAACTTGCTTCACTGGGCTTAGAACACAAGAAATACATGCTACCCTAAAGAAAAACATTAACAACCTAACATGATACTCAACCATGCGGTTCCAGTTCATTTTTCCTGGGAGTGCAATCAATTGGAAAGCAGCTTTGTACACAATACATTGGTAAAGAAAACCCAACATACCCCCCAATGCATATAAATAACTATTGACCCTTAAATATTAGGAAAAAGGAATGGGGGAGGGGGCGGGGCTGCATATAAATGGGGGCAGCAAATTATGGGGGCAGTGAATATATGGAGGCAGTAGATAAATTGGGGTGGGGCAGGAAATAATTAGGGGGGCTGCAAATAAATGGGGGCAGTAAATAAATGGGGGCAGTAAATAAATGGGGGCAGTAAATAAATTGGGGGGCAGCAAATAAATGGGGGAAATATATAAATTTGGGGGGCAATAAAATAAATGGAAATAAATAAATTGGGGAAGGGGAAGCAAATTAATGGGGGATTTAAATAAAGGGGGGGAGCAGCAAATGAATGAGGGCAGTAAATAAAGAATTATTGGGGAGGGGGGATCTAATAAACACGGGCAGTAAGACATTTGTGGGGGGGGGGGGGGCGGCAGCAACATAAAATAGAGGGGGGGGGGGCAGGCAGCAAATAATGAGGCACAGCAAATAACGGCAGTATGGCGCTACTTCCCTAGTAACAGACTAGTTGCTGTCTGGGTGTTCCAAGAAAAGAATAAAATATATCAGACTACAATGACGTCATTCCATATGCTTAAACTAATGAAAAAGAAGTTTCTTAATTTCAGCAATGTTACCTTTACAGCCAAAAGAATAAAACACTGAACAGTGAGTGCAAACAACTTAAGTTTCAAAGAAGGCTGAGTTGCTAACCCATATTTTTTTAGGAAATAGTCAGTTGGGAAGTCAGATGCCAAGGTGTTTGCTCACCACTAGACATAAAACAAAAATCAACCTTGCTATGAAAAACAGGAGATATGGAAACATTGATACTACAAGAACATCTTTTGCTGCTCCTCTAAACTAGCCTGCAACAACCTCTACTTTTCGATAGACAAGTTTGCGTCTTAATACATAATGATACAAGTGAATCAGTCAAGTGGAAATGTTCATCACATAAATAACACTCAAGATTCTAGAACTGCTTCACTGGGCTTGGAACACAAAAATACATGGAACTCCAAAGCAAAACAAAACAACTTAACAGGCTACTGAACCATGGGGTTCCAATTCATTTTTCTGGAGTACAATCAATTGGAAAGCAGCTTCTTACACATTGTATTGGTAAAAAGAATAAACAACAACAAAAACCCAATGCATATTGACCCTTAAATATTAGGAAATAGGAGGGGTGGGGGGGGCAGCAAATAAATTAGGGGGGGGGGCATCAAATAAATGAAGGGTGCAAATTATTGTGGAGACATCAAATAGTGGGGGGAGGGGGGGGGGCTGCAAATAATTTTGGAGACAAAAAAGGGGGGAGGGGTGCTACAAATAAATGGGAGAGGCAGCAAATAAATGGAGGGGCAGCAAATAAGGGCAACATGGCACATTTTACTCAGTAGCAGACTCTAGCTGGTGTGAGTTTTGAGAAGAAGAAGAAAAAAATATATGGACCAAATGACGTTATTTCCAAATGCTTTAAAAATGTTTCTTAATTTCAGCCATGTTCCTTTAAGCCAGAAAACAGACACGAACAGTGAGTGCACACTTCAGTTCAAAGAAGGCGAGTTTGCTAATCATATATTATTTATAGGAAAAAGTCACTTGGGAAATCATGTGCCAAGGCGTGTGCTAACACTAGATATAAAACAAATTTGTTATAAAATACATGGACAATGGAAACATTGCATACAACAAGAAATATATGTTGCTGCTCCTCTATAACAAACATGCAACATTTTCTCTACTCATTCCGATAGACAAGTTTGCATCTTACGACATAATGATAATGTGATTCGATCAATTGGATATGTATATCACATAATTTACACTTATTCCCAAGAAATGCTTACTGGGCTTGGAAGACAAAAAACCATGCAACCCTAAAACAAAACAGATTTTGAAATGCTACTGAATCATGGGTTCCTGTTCATTTTTCTTGAAGTACAATATATTGGAAAGCAGCTTCGTACACAATATGTTCATTAAAAAATCCCACAAAAGCCCAGTGCATATGAACACCTATCCAGGCTTAAATATTAGGAAATAGGACAGGATTGGGGGGGGGGGGGCAGCAAATAGATGGGGGGGGGGGCACCAAATAATTGGGGGGGCAGCAAATAATTGGGGGGGGCAGCAAATAAATGGGGGGAGGGGGGGGGTGGGGGGCAGCAAATAACGGCCGCATGGCGTATTTCCCTCATGTAACAGACTCTAGTTGCTGTGGAGTGTTCGAAGAAGAAAAAAGAATGAAACTATATCAGACCAAAATGACATTTCCAAAATGCTTAATGCAAAGGGTAAAAATGTTTCATTAATTCCAGTCATGTTATCTTTACTGCCAGAAAAGGCAAACACTCTGAACAGGGAGTACTGACTTAACTTCAGTTTCAAAAAGACGGAATTTAGGAAATCATATTTCATTTTAGGAAAAAGTCAGTGGGGAAGTCAGAGTGTCAAAGGTGTGTGCTCACCATTAGATATAAAACAGATATCAACTTTGCTAATAGATACAGGGAAAATCGAAACATTGCATATAAATAGAAATATATATTGCTACTCTCTGACCTAGCATGCAGCATTTTCTCTATTTGGATAGACAAGTTCGCATGTTACGAAATACTGATATAGATGAATCGATGAGTTGGGAAAAAAATGTTAATCAACATAATTTACACTTGAGATTCTAGGAATACTTATCGGGGCTTGGAAACACAAAACACTACACGCAACCCTAAAGCAAAACAACACAACTCAACATGTACTAAACCATGGGTTTCCATTTCATTTTTCCTGGAAGTATAATCAATTGGAAAGCAGCTT
>JASPKP010005235.1:0-16227 GCA_030674155.1 Stramonita haemastoma | reverse complement strand
AAAAACCTGCAGTGTAGAACTTTCCCTTTTTATTCTCTCGCTTAAAAACGATGAGTATGTGCTCTCATAAGAGATGGCAGTGGTAGAGTAACATCTAAAATTCTTGCTTGCCCATGACCCTGTTTAAAGTGTTTTTTACCTGTGGGAAAAGTGGAAGAACAGTCAGTTATGTAATTGAATGTGATTATTGTCTTTATATAGCTGTACAATGTGTTCACACACATACATGTACAAAGACGAGTGATGGCTGGTGACAATAACAGCAGTGCTAAGCTGGAAAACTTTTTTTTTTGGGGGAAAAGATATATCTTGCACTGCTTGTGACTGGGTCCCCCATTATCAGCCCCCCCCCCCCCCCCCAAAAAAAAAAAAAAAAAAAAAAAAGATCAAGCAAACAAGAGAGAAAAATAAATAATGCTAGGAGAGTTAGAAAGTTGTGGGCCTCTAACATGAAGTAGACACATCAACAATGACACTGTATGGAGAGACTATTAATATGGAAAATAGCACATTCGTTTGTGTGGATCTGGATTAGGCTTCAGTATACTGCATAAATTTGTTTATATGACTAATATAAGTATGAATTATTCAGGAACAGGGTTCTTTTGTGTCTGTGAGCATATGAATGCCTCCGTATTCATGTATGTGTGTGTGTGTGTGTGTGTGTGTGTGTGTGTGTTGTGTGTGTGTGTGTGTGTGTGTGTGTGTGTGTGTGTGTGTTCTCATGGCCCTGTGCACATGCTTTCATCTATAATATCAATTTTCATGAGCACTTGTAAGTTGTATTTGTGTATATTAAATGTAACCTTGTAATTATGTGTGCTTGTTTCGATAAGGACATATTTGTGTGCTTCTTTATCACAATATCATGAGTATGGTCTTATAAATACATGTGTTTTGAGTATCTGTTCGTACACAGCCATGTGTGTAAAATGAAGTATGTGTGTGTGTGTGTGTATGCGTAGGCAGGCAGGCATATGTGCATATCTACTTGCATGATGATGTATACATGTGCAGATACATGTGTGTGTTGTGTGTGTGTGTGTGTGTGTGTGTGTGCATTGTTATGTTTTTGTATTCACACATGCATAATGCTGTATATGCATTGTTGCCGTAGAGAGGTGGTGGGGAGAGCCATGGTCCCACACTGACAGAGTACATCCAGCAGCTGCAGCACATTCATTCAGCCAAACACATCTCCCTGGCTGTGCATGGGGTGGACAGATACTTCAGGTACTCCTTATAATATAGCCGCCGCTGTAGTCTAGTGGTTAGGGCGTTGGACTCGTAATCTAAAGGTTGCAGGTTCGATCCCAGCTTTCGGCTATGGCGTTGTGCCCTTGGAAAAGGCACTTTACGGCTATTTTCTCACCCCACCCAGGTGTAAAAGGGGTACCAACCTTGTGTTGGGGGTTAACCCTGCGATAGACTGGCGTCCTATCCAGGGGGAGTCTATGACTCTCAGTCGCTTAACGCCACAGAAACCGGGATAAGCACCGGCCTGATGAGCCTTAGGCTCGGGACAGACTCCTTATAATATATATATATAGGCTAGCTACTCTGTGTTCAACCATTCTTTGTCATTTTGGCAACTAACTTCTCTCTTGGTCAGCCAGATGTCTTTTTAATTAAGATGACTGTAGTCAGCTAAGAGAGATTTGGTTGAATGCTGATTGTACACATTGTCACTTAGTTTTGTCTTTGTCTCCCAAAGCTGGCTTGAAAGTGCTTTTTGCTGGAAATTGATATGGTGCAAAGAGAGGAAGCTTCTCTATCTCTTTCTGCCTCTCCCTCTCCCTCTCTCTCTCTCTCTCTCTCTCTCTCTCTCTCTCTCTCTCTCTCTCTCTCTCTCTCTCTCTCTCTCTCTCTCTTTTTTTACATAAATCAGGAAATACCTCTGACCCATCAAACTACAGACCAATATCAATATTGTCCACTCTTTCAAAACCATTAGAGCAGCACATTCATAAAAGTTTACTAGCCCACTTAAACAAATATAATCTGTTACACCCAAATCAATCTGGATTTAGAGCAAACCATTCCTGCCATACTACCCTTGTAAAAATGACAGATAGATGGTTACTTAATATGAATAGAAAATAATTCACAGGTATACTCTTTATTGATTTTGCTAAAGCTTTCGATGTTATTGACCACCAAGAAAGCTTGCAATCTACAAACTATCTTCCAGTACCCTCAAACTGATTTCATCTTTCCTATCTGAGCGACAGCAAAAAGTATATCTAAACAACACTTATTCAACTTTTCTTCTAAATAACTTTGGTGTACCACAAGGATCTGTGCTTGGTCCCCTATTGTTTCTTCTGTATATAAATGACCTGCCATTGAATATAAAAGTACAAAACGAATTATTTGCAGATGATACAACTCTTCATACCAGCCACAAAAACCCTCTCCAAGTAAGTCAAAGTTTACAAGAGCATATAAATATCATTATTGAATGGACACAAATGAACCATATGGCCCTTAATCCAGGTAAAACAAAATTCATGCTATTATCAACAAGACAAAAACGTCAAAATCTAAACACGAACTTACCTTCTATTTATGTCAACAACTTCAAAATTGAAGAAGTTTCTAGTCACAAAATTTTGGGAGTAACCATCGATAATAGTTTGTCTTGGTCTGTACACATACGTAATCTAACAAAGAAAATTGCCTCCAAAACCTACCAATTAAATAAGATCAAACACCTTCTTAATCTGAATGCAAGGAAAATATTTTTTCATTCATTTATTCAGTCTATTTTGGATTATGCGTCTACACTATGGGACTTAGCAAGTAATAACCTATTCAAACCATTAATCAGTATTCATAAACGAGCTATCAAAATAATAGTAGATAAGTCATCTTCATTGACATTTTCAGATTACAAAAATGTAAATATTCTTCCTCTCAAAACAAGATTGCTCTTTAATAAAGGTGTACTAATGCACAAAATTCTTCATGGTAATGCCCCATCTTCCTTAAGCAGCATGTTCAGCATAAACAACTGTCGGCATTCACATAAAATAAACCTTCCTTTACCAGCCATTACTCTATTTAAATCAAGTCTAATATACTCTGGGAGCTGGTTTTGGAATAGACTCCCTACTGTTCTGAAAGATGAAACAAAATTTTCAAGATTTAAGATTCTGTTGTATGATTTTCTGATGACTCATGAAAATGTCACATTGCTTTCACCACAAATGTTTTGATCAAACCACAAAAAATCTCAATTTCATAAACTGTCTACTCGGAGGGTACAGTTAGTTTCTGTTGCATTCCTAATTATTTCTTTTTCACCATTTCCACATATATTTAATCTCTCTCTCTCTCTCTCTCTCTCTCTCTCTCTCTCTCTCTCTCTCTCTCTCTCTCTCCTCCTCTCTCTCTCTCTCTCTCGCTCTCTCTCTATCTCATTTTTCTTTTCTTTCTAGGTTTTCCTTTTGATGTGTGTGTATGCTGTGCCTGTTTGTGTGTGTGTGTTTATGTGTGTGTGTGTGTGTGTGCGTGTGTGCGCGCGCGCGCATGTGTGTGTATTGCTTTCCATGCATTTCTATGTCATTATGTATATTTTTCCTTTTATTGTTGCTGTTGGACTGTAGTTTATTTATTTTGTTTTCTTTTCTTTTCTTTCGAGGGCTGGATGTAAAAAAGCTTGTAACGCTTAATCTATTACCCTCTAAAAAATAAAATTTGTTCAAAAAAAAAAAATTTGTTCTCTCTCTCTCTGTCTGTCTGTCTGTCTGTCTGTCTGTCTGTCTGTCTGTCTGTCTGTCTGTCTGTCTGTCTGTCTCTCTCTCTCTCTCTCTCTCTCTCTCTCTCTCTCTCTCTCTGGCCGGATGAAAAAAAGTATGTAATGCTTACTCTGTAACCCTTGAAAAATAAAGATTATTCATTCATTCTCTCTCTCTTTTCTGTCTCTGTCTCACACACACACACACACACACACACACACACACACACACACACACACACTGATTTTCTGCTCAGTGTTTTCATAATGCAGTGATTTGGAGATTATTGCCATAACAATTTTGACAGTTACTCGTCTCCACTTTTAACCTCTGTGAGGGACGTTTGCAACAGAACCACTCCCCAAAAACATACCCCCCCCCCTCCCCCTTTATTTGTGTGTGTTTAGGTTGAATTTGTTCTGTTGTCAGTAATCAGAAGCAGATGGCAAAGCGGAAGCACAGAGAAGAGGTGACAGGCCAGAAGATGAAGGGCAGCCGTAAGATTGAGGGTGGAGGGGGAGTGGTGGTGACACGATTTCAGGTGGAAGAGGTGGGTGAGTTTCTTACCTGATCTGCAGCGTTAAGAAAAGCCACATGTTGTGATATCTTTTCTGTTTGGGTTTTGAGAAATGTGTCTCTCAATTTTTTTCTTCAAATTTATTTTTGATTTATTTACCCATGTGTACATCCGCAGTGAGATGAGTAACACCCAGTGCCGTAAACTATTTCTGCCTTATTTGAGTGCTTGTATTCTCCTCAAGACAAATTCAGAATGAGTATGGAAACACCAAAGAGGAAAAAAAAAAAAAGACTTCTTTTAGGAACAACTGAAATTTATGGTTACGAATTCAGATTTTCTTCCTACCTTGCTGGAATTGAAAAGACTCATGCAAAAGACACCAGATTTGTATGAATATATCTTCTATACCTATACACAATTTCTTTATCTATATTATTCACTAATATTTATAGAAGGCTATGTACAGTCAACCACATAATGAGTCACATTGCTCTAGAAGTCAATTTTTCGTTATTAACAGGTTATTAATATGCAGTAAATCAGCTATTCAATACAGAAAACAGATTTTAAATTGGACGCTTCTTTGAAAAGTTATTACAAATTGAAATGGAAGACTGCAAAAAGTGGCAAAATGAGAAATTGACAAGTTTTGCATTGTAATAAGTGGTCAGAATGAAGGCTTGGATGCTTTTAAATGCATTTTTTAAAGCAAAAGGAAACAAAAACTACACCTGGATACTTCAGTATAAGGTAGAAAAATGGCTATTTTATCATGATTCAAAACCTCAATATCAAAAGCCTAACCCCCACCTGCCTAAAATGCAGAAAAGTGGGTCAGGTGTAAAGCGACTCATTTCATGGTGGAGTGTCACGATTTGTATACACATAGAAAACAATGGCTGATTTGGCTCAGACACTGTTCACTGGGCAGGCAGGATGCCATCATTTTCAGGCAACAGTGGCTGATTTGGTTCAGACACTGTTCACTGGGCAGGATGCCATCATTTTCAGGCAACAGTGGCTGATTTGGCTCAGACACTGTTCACTGGGCAGGATGCCATCATTTTCAGGCAACAGTGGCTGATTTGGCTCAGACACTGTTCACTGGGCAGGATGCCATCATTTTCAGGCAACAGTGGCTGATTTGGCTCAGACACTGTTCACTGGGCAGGATGCCATCATTTTCAGGCAACAGTGGCTGATTTGGCTCAGACACTGTTCACTGGGCAGGATGCCATCATTTTCAGGCAACAGTGGCTGATTTGGCTCAGATACTGTTCACTGGGCAGGATGCCATCATTTTCAGGCGACAGTGGCGGCCCAGCTGGAGACAGGCTGCTGTTGTCGGCTGCTGGACGGAGCGCAGGACGTGGCAGAAGTGGTCAAGTCTTTTTCCAAAGCTGTCATCGACAAGCCAAATAAGTATGTCATTGTTTATATAATAAAAAAGGTATGTCATTGTTTGTGGCCCTTGTGATACAGTGGCGGGCATACTTTCATGTGTTAAAGAGCAGTTCATTAGGTCTGTATATGTTACTCACATCTGTGAAGATACACCCAATACTTTTTGTTGATAGAAGGGGAGAAATATAATTAAGTGGTGATGCAGTGTAGTGTAATGTAGTAAGTGAAGTGTAGCGTATAGCACTCACGGCAGATTTTAATGCACAAAATTTAGGCTGCTCTCTCTCTATGTGCATGAAATGTGGGGTGCTCCCTCCTGGCAGACAGAATTGCTACTAGTGCAATGGCACCCTTTTTTCCCCTAATTTTTCTTGTCTGTTGTTACCTTTGTTCCTCAGTGACAGTGGCTTTTTCTCAACAAAACTTTGCCAGGAACAATTCACTTGTTGCTCCTTTTTTTTTTTTTTTTTACGTGTTTAAAATTATGTTGCACATGGAACCTCAGTTTATCATTTCATCCTGCACATGGAATCTCAGTATATAGTTTCATCTGAAAGACTAGCACCCAGATCACCATCCATGGTTCTAATGGATGGCAGAAAAGTCCAGTTTCAGACTGGAATAAATCCTGCAACTTCTTGCCTTCCTGACAGATGCATTTCTGCTAGATTTCCTACCCAATGCATGACCACTTTGGATAATATAAAACTACTTGGACGGATTTTTTATATAAGGTGTGTTCTAAGGGAGAAACAATGATTTATATGAAGAAAAGGTTTTGATGCCCTGTAAAACTACAAAAGGCTGTGCAATTAATTGTCTTTCTCAGAATATGATAGATTCTGAGCAGATCCAGTGAACAACAAGGAGGACCTGTTAGGATACTTGTCTGATCATAACATAACAGGACACAACAGACTAAGCATCATTCAAATGGAAAGCCCCACAGAAATGGGATCATACTGGGTGAGGCATTACACTAACTGCCAGATTGAGTGTGTGTGTCCTTTTTTTCATATAGGACAATGAATCATGAACCACTGAATGATGGACAACTGTTACATTAGTTAAAAAAAAAAGAAAAAAAAGCGCCTATTTCACTATGTGATTAATAATCGCTAATAAACCAGCTGTCCTGATAACTAGCAGTGCAGCATGGGGATTAAACGTCACTTCATTGTAGTGATCAATTATATTTATCTGCATGGAGCTCTGTTGTCGCAATCACCCAAACTGAACTGACATATCTTCATCCACAGGAAGAACCGCTTTGACTGCGTGTTCTCTTTCCTGGAGGAAGGAGGATGTGGGGTGAAGGCGGACAAGAGCGGGGCAGGACTGCTCAAAGTGTGGCGGCTACAGCTGCAACAGCTACACAATCTGGGGCCTGACATGGCTGCAGCCATTGCTGCACAGTTCCCCTCCCCGCTAGCCCTCAAACAGGTGGGTATCTAGCGTTATTTCCTCTGAAGTCAGAGTATGGCTGCCGATATGGTGTGGTATTTGAAGTGTTGTACTCACAAACTTCTTATCTAGCTGGTAGGCTACTCAGTCTTACAATGATTCTCAGGTGGGATGAGCAAGTGCATATTCTGGGTGGCCACCCAGGGTGTAAAGCTGGGAAACATACAATAATCATTACTGATTTCTTTCCTTGCTGCAAGCTTCATATCAGCGTTTTCAGTCATATATTTTTCTCTCTAACATAACTGACTTATTTTTCTTAAAAAGTGTGAGACCAGTGCTAGGGTACAGTGGTTAATGCATTTGATTTCTGGCTGGAATGTTGCAAGTTTGACTCCCATAAAAGGTGTGCGGTTTGTCTTTTAAAAAATTTTAACCAAGTTTAATCCAGAGTGAGTTGTTGAGGGCGGGGAGCTGTGTGATTTCTCCTCTAGGGTTAATGCTGGTTGTGACTCCATTGTCCTGTTAAACCTTTGGATAAGAATGTAGATCAAGTTACTGAAAGAAAATACATGTAACAGCTTGTGCACATGCCAAAAATCCATGTGTAATGTGTGTTCCTTCATGAAGTTAAGATGAAATATTTGCAATTATTTTATTCTGTGTTTTTTGTCTTGACAGGCTTATGCTGATTACCCAAACCCTGCTGAAGCTTGGAAAGTCACAGAAAACATCGTGGTCAGTTGCTTCACTATATTCATTGTTGTTTTTCTGTTTGTGATACTTAATACTTACTCTGTTTATAGTGTTCCTGTATATATTTCTCACAGCAGCCTTTCAAAAGGCCATAAGCAGTGAGAAATCTTCAGTGAAAAAAAACATTTGAAAGTGTAGAAAGACTGCATTGATATCACTAATGTCTGAAAGAGTTGTTTAAAAGGAAAATAAGAAAGGAATTGTCATTTTGCACTTTAGATTCATAGTGGTGGATAAAGTGGGGGGAGGGATTTTTAAAATTTTGACACCACATTGTAAATATTTCAAAGCTATCTTCTAAGTGAACAAATGTTCTTCCTAAAGAGGCACAGCCTGACAAGAGAAAGATAAAGACTGAAGGCCAGCTTCTGAAGGTGATATGATCTTCCCAATGTAATTGTATCTTATAGTAAAAAATTGGGCAGTACCAAGTCTCAGCTGATGCATGTTGGCCCTGTGCATGCTGGTCATACTGCTATCAGTATCTTCAAGATGTTTCCTAAGTGCTGGTGCTGATGTCTTGTGTTTGCAGGTGCGGAGAGGAGCTGGGGCTTTAGAGACTGGCAGAAGAGTGGGACAGCAGATGTCAAAGAGAATTCATACTTTGCTCACCTCACATAACCCTGAACATGTTATTTCATAGTACTGCAAGAGTTCAGAAAATTAAAGAATTAAAAAATACAACCAAATAGACAATCCCTCAGATCTGTATATGAAATGTCTGCATATAAATCTTTTCTGCTTATATATATATATATATATATATATATATATATATATATATATATATATATATATATATATATATATGTGTGTGTGTGTGTGTGTGTGTGTGTGTGTGCTTTATTCTGTTCACCACCTACTTTTATTAGGCCATTGTGTGCCAGTGGGAACAGATGACAAAATTTTAAAATGTTTGCACACAGGGACTTATACTTGATGAAGCATTGGGAACTATAGGGGGCAGAACAGCCTGATGGTTAGAGCACCAGACTGGTGCCTGGCAGTAACCGAAGGTATAGTATAGTTCATGTCTTCAAGGTGCCTGTTCCAGGGGATTTCTTTATTTCCCATTGAGTTGATATTGTTTCCAACTCCTCCAGCTCTTGAAGTCTTCAAAGTAAGATCCCTCACACTAAGGTACAGGTAACATTCTGTAAATGTTAAACCCCCATCTAAGTGTTGTAGAAGAGTAGGCCAGAGATGACTGGTGAAATGTCCCATGCAAACATACCCAGCATTTGTTCGTTTGTTTTTTTGTTCCTGGGCTAGAGCTCCAAGGTTCACCAATGGTGAGATTTTGCGTATGCGACTGTTTTTTGCACACCATTCAGCAAGTTGCATTCTGAATTCAGGGATAGTGTCTAAACACACCTGTCTTCAGACATTTTGTTGATTTTTTCATGTTTCTACTGGCACAAAATGGCCTATTCTTTTCAAAAGGCATAACAGGTTTTTAATGTGTGGGTACATCTTTTCTTCCTTCTTGGTGTGAAGACAAATACTTGCTTCAAAGTGCTTCACAAGACCCATGGAACATAACTTTGTTGTGAAATCAACTCATTTTACCCAGTCGATTTAGGTGGCAAATATTTCTGGCTTTGTAAGAATGCAGTATGTTTAATTTTTCCTGTATTTCTTGATAGCACAAAAAAGAATGTTTATTAGTTATGAAAGTAAACATGATAAACTTGTTAATCATATATAAGTTGCATGCTTTTATTATTTTGCGTAGGTGTGATGAATTTTTAAAATAAGGCAAATCAGCCTGTCACAACAGGATTAACCAGTCAGTTTCATAGCAACTCCATTGGCTTAACCCTCTTGTTGAATTCTACAGAGCTAAACTGCCTGTAGATTTTGAATTCTTTGAAAGTTTTCTACCCCAAACAGACATAGTCTACTCCTGAGACAACTGTCTGTGTGCATGACAAGCTATCAAGCTGAAATTTTGTCACAAGCTATATATATCTTTGTACTTGCATTTTAAGGCAAGTTTACATGTCTGGTCACAAAATGTCGTGTCGTTGTCACCTTATTTGTCACCAATCACAGGTAAAAGTATGTTGTATACAATAAACCAGCAAAATATATACGGAATAGACACAAATTCATACATATAAGTGTTGAATAAAGAACTGATGCCTAGCTAACGTGTTTATTAATGTTTGTGTGCAATTGTACTTCAACGATGTGTCACACAATGTCCTCATAACACCTGTTGTTTTATATGTCTTGATGAGGCATACTTTTTGTTTAACTGGTTTTTTGTCTTTTGAAAACAAGGAATATTCAATCAATATCTTACCTATATACTGCATTTCAGATGTCTATGTCTTACCACATGTTTGTTAAGTGCACAGAAGTATAATATTGTACATAAGTGTCACATTGTCACCAGTGTCACCACACAGGTGTGACAAACATGAAACAACACAGAACTTCTGTAATTCTACAAAATTTTAATCGTGATAGCCTTTAAAGTAGTCATAGTGATGGCACAGGGACACATCACATCACAGAAAGCACAAAATGTGGATGTGTGGGGGGTGTACCTATCGCTGTCACCTGTGGCACCTTGGCAGACTGGAGATCTATTTTCTTTTCCTTCTCGCTATTTTCGTCAGCAAATCTGTCCGTTGAGTTTCAAATAAAAAGTGTGGTATTAACTAGACAATAGACAAAAGGCGTCACATTTTCAGGCGTTTATGCTGCGGACCTCCCCCCTCCCCCCCAGGTCAAATTTCTCCACAGCGTGTGGGTAGCACAGGTCGCCACGCTTGCAGGAATGTGCCGTGTAGTCGGGTTCATTCTTCTCTCTAACTGCGTTATTTCCTTTCTCTTCTCCCCCGTCAGCTTTTTATTTCTGACTCACTTAATATTTATCATTGAATTTTTTCTACTTCCAATGCAAACACGTTCATTTTATTGTCTAGTTAGTTAGATGAATCGTCTGCTACCAACGAAGACGCCATTTTTTTTCGCCACGCGCTATAAGTGAAAGGCGTTTCTATCACCTGCTATGCTTTCTTCCTTCCCTCCCAAGTACACACTGTTAGTGGTCTAAATTTATCACTGGCACCATCTGAAACCTTCCCTCCATCGCCCCACCAAATTTCAGACACATTGTGTGAGAACCACGAGGTATGTGTGTGATGGAAAAGTACTGCCCACGTGGTCAGGACCAACGGCGGCTACGGCCGCAACGGAATCTAGCAGCGGGTGCTGTAACGGGCGGCTGCGGCCGCAACGGGCTAAGACGGTTAAAAAAAATTTTTTTTAAAGGTGTCCCATAACCTGTGTGGTCGTTGAGGAGCAAGGCATCAGAGACCTCAGCTTCTGTAGGGGCCAGCATATTGAGGATGGTGCCCATTTCCTCTCCCTCGCTGCTTTACCTTCCCTGACCCTAAAGAGGGCAGTTACCCATTTACAACTGGGTGAACTGGGGGAATTGTACTGAAGCCAAGGCGCGCACATGGTCACCCATCCAATTAATAACCATGCTCGATGCTGCTTAACCTTGGCTGGGGGAGAGTGCTCTGACCACTGAGCTATCCGTCATCTAAAAAAAAAAATTATAAGGTAAATATGCTCTCCCCTAGATGTCCCAACCCCAGCTTATGCAGTCAGATCCTGCTCAGTCATACACACATTGTACACTCATGGCATGTTCTCATGTGTAATCTGGAAAAATTTCAGCAACAGAAACAATCCATGGCCGTATGTATTAATGCTCATATGCAAACACAGTATCACCAGATAAGATCAGTACATAATGATTTAAATCAAACCATCTGTGTCAGACAAAATATCATGTAAGCACATCAAAAGAGCTGAAAAGAGAGCAAGTAGGACATGGAATACACAAGAAATAATTCAACAGCACATTGCCACAGAATGTCTCTGGCTGAATACAAAATGTGTTTGGTGCAACAACAGCTTTTTGTTTGACAACATTCCTGTGTCCCTTTTGCTTTACAGATGCCTATGCCACTTCCCTTTACAGTGTTTGAAAACACTAAAACTTTCCACAATAGCTGGGAGGGGCAGAATTCTCATGCATTTAAAATAAAATGGAATATAAAACCTGGGCACATTTATGTATCTGCCTGAAAATTAAAACCACTTGACATAATGCATTACAGAGAAACCCAACACACTTATTCACATACACACTACCACCCCCCTCCCCCCTTGGAACTTCTTTCTTCTGTTTAAATGGTTTTTTAAAAGTCTGTTAGAAAAGGATACATCAAGAAGGAAAGTGCTTCTGAACAAAAACATTACAACAGCTTGGAAAGGTGCCTCTTTGGTTGATGGGACTATCTAAGTACTACCTCCACAGTCATTAATGACAGTGGTGACACAGCATTACATAAAGAACATCGAGATATTGAGGAGTGCAAACATTTCAATACTGTACCTACTTACCCTAGAGGACTGAACCATTGATCCTGAACTTCTGGTAAAGGTCTATGCTTACAGTTCATGATCATATTTGTCCATGCGCTTACGGTGCAATAGGAATAGTAAATCACTGAATCCACAATAGTCTGGAATTGGGGGAGGGGGGGTAGAGAGGAGGGTGGAATGAAAGCCTGGACATCATGTAAGCCCTGATGGTCATTGCCGGAATACATCTAAGGGTTTGTTGCACAGCTGGAGGCTGTCTACCTTTCATGGTCACCAGTAAGACTGGTACAAAATGCCATAGCTTACTTGATAAATATTGCACCAATTTTTCAGCTACCAGATAAACAGGAAAATTAATGTTGGGTACATTTCAAAGGAAACTAAAGCATACAGAAATGTGTCTCTACCAGACATGGAAAAAATCAACTGTTTTTTTCAAAAGGCTAATATCAATGAGCAATCTGCAGGACTGAAAAGTTTAGGTAAGATCCATTCTAGACAATAATTAGGAGAGCAGAAACAACAAAGCCATCAACAAGTACACAGCTGATAATGGTCTGAGCACCTCATAGAGCATCACATCATGAAGTCTGTACTTTCTACCGAACCTCAGGCCTAGAACTGAATGGGAAACTGGAAGAGGAATGTCCAACTCTACGAAACCACACAAACAGCAGTTTGACAAGCAAGAAGTACAGGGAAATGAGCAGACAGACTTTTCTTAACTGAGAACACTGCCATGGTGCAAAGAGAATGCACAATTGCAATGGTACTGAAGACTCCATGGTTTGTGGATTTCTTGTCTTCAGGCTTGGCCAAGAAATAAGATCTGAAAAGTCCAAGACTGGTTTTGTAAGAAGGCCATGATGAGCGGAGCAAGCAATGATTAATAATCTGTAGATGGATGAACAAGCAACTTTTTGCAAGTACAATCAATTCAGACTGAACAAAATGATGTTTGTATCATCTCAAGTGATAAAGCCACTAAATGAATCTAAGTAAACAGGCAGAAAAAGTGCTCAATCACAAACACCCATGCTCATCACACATGCAGGAGACAAAGAAACTTTGGGTCCGCCCTCAGCAAGAGAAAAAGCTACACTGAAGAGACCCAGGCAGCATGTGAATTATGTCAGTGTTCAAGGAAAACAATGACTTGATTAAATGTTACCATTTCAAAATTTTTCTTTTTTAATTAAATGGTTTTATTTTCCATCTGCTCTGCATACAGGAGAGTAAACATAACTTCTTTTGTCATTATTGACTTAAAAGAATAAAATTAAAAAATATTAAACTGTTTCGGGGGAGGGGGGGGGGGGGGGGGGATTATTTTCTCTCAATAGAGAAAAAGTAGTTTACTTTTTAAGTATATGAATATTATCAATCTAGCACAGAACTTTTATGAAGCAATACTAAAATTATATATATACGTCTAAGATGAAAATTATTTTCTAAGTCCCAAAGATCCTGCATACAAGACAGCAAGTAATCATAAATTTCCAGTGCACTTCTGTTCATGACTAGAAAGAAGCCTCCCACTCTATATTGTAATGAAAAAACCCCAAACAAAATGGACACACTTGCATAACAATCATTCAAATTCTTGAGGAAAAAAATCATGATCACATATTATCTTAAGTCATAAGAAATGTACAAATATTCAAATATATATCCAAAACAAAAACAAATTCTGCATACATATTAGAATGACCAGTTGAAATTCATAATTTTTTTTTTTAAATCACTGTTATCAAACCTGCTGTTTTCTTCTTTTACTTTTTATCTTATTTTATTTTTGCATTCATCAGATGGCTAGCTCAGGCTCTGTGACAAAGGCAGATGTACACTGCAGGTCCTCCCAGTCTCCATAGAGCTCCTCAGCTGCTGGGGTGGTAGGGGTCAGGCCAGATTGCTGTTTTATTTGAATGGTTTTTATTTATGATATCTTTAAATGGAAAGTGCTGACACATTCAATCATATCTGCTTCACAAAAGTAAATGAAAACTGAAGAACTGACAAAAGTAGTAGAAAAATCAGGATAAAACTACTAAAAAACAAAATGCTATGAAGAAAACTATACCCTGCTTAAACAATGCTGAGCGCTCACACAAACATGCACACACACACACAAACACTCTCTCACTTTCTCTACCTCAAATAACACTGACATCAGAAAAAAAGCTTAAAATGACCACTTGTAGCCTTAAAAATTCTTGTTCCAAAACTTCCCCCCCTCTCATTTTCTGAAAAAATGCAGTTTTGTTTCAACTGTTTAAGATTTGTAAAGATGAAATTCTACTTGAAAACTTTCTGAACAAGATATTATATATTGTCAAGAATACAGACATACTTCTTAGGGGGAAGGGGGTAACTTATCACAACAAATGACAGCTGACTTGAAATGAAACACAATTATCATAAGTGGTATCCCAAAGCCTTATATTGTTGAAATGCAATGATACATGTGACTCCAATTTGTATTTCCATGTCATTTTTTTTCCAACAAAGGTGTACAGACTACTACATATAAACATAAAATTGAATGTTAGGTTTACCCACTGTAAACATTTTCTTTCTTTTTTTTTGCACTTGGCTTGAGTTATGAAGATAAAAGGTAAAGGTGTCCCATAACCTGTGTGGTCAAAGGGGAGCGAGGCGTCAAGAGACCTCAGCTTCTCTAGGGGCTAGCATGTTGAGGCGGCGCCCATCTCCTCTCCCTCGCTGCTTTACCTTCCCTGACCCTAAAGAGGGCAGGTACTCATTTACAGCTGGGGAAACTGTTCTGAAGCCAAGGCACGCAAATGGCCACCCATCCAATTGGTAACCACACTTAACGCTGCTTAACATTGGCTAGGGGAAAGCAAGCGCTCTGACCACTGAGCTATCCTGTCCCATTACAATAGTACTGATATATCAGAAAAAATACTGCTCCATCAGATTCCTGCAAATTTTTTAACTTGTTATTAACTGCATCACAGATTAGGCTTGCTATGACGAGAGTTTCATCTAATGAAAATTCAAGGTAAGTCTTTCCTAACTATGCCAATGTAAATGACAGAAAGTTACTTTCCAGCTAAATTAAAGCCTTTTTTCCATTCATTTTCTGTTTATCTTATCATCTGATTACAGTTTAGTACTGAATATATATTATCTAATGAGAAGACTCACCGGGTGAATGACCTGCTAGGATTTAAGGGAAAAAAAACCCACACCGGACAACCCCCCCACCCACCCCCCAAAAAAAACCAACCCCCCCCCAAAAAAAACCCCAAAAAAAACCAAAAACAAAACAAAAACCTAAACAAAACAAAAACCTAAACAAAAACCAAAACCTGAAGTTCCACTAGAGAAAAACTAAACAAACCTTTCGACTTTCAGAAAAGGAGAATATGTCTGGGAGAAAAAACACAAACACACACAAAAAATGCTAACACCCCCTAGAGAAGTAGAAATGAAACCAAACAAGAAAAAAACTTTATACTGCCATAAACAGCTGGATGAACAATTAAGTGAGAGTGGGTACTGTGGTACTGGACTTACTGTTTTCCTTCTGTACAGAACACATACTACCAACACAACAGCTAGAAAAAATCTAGCATCAAGCTGCATTAATTAATGTGACGCTGTAGATGTGTCAACAACTTAAGCAACTCTGGAAGCACTCTCATAATTCTGACGTTTGTTTTCTGACAAATCTGGATTACTTTATTATTTTTCATGCCAAAGTTCAAGGAAGCAACTTGGTGCCTTGTTTCTTTTGTTGCAAACGTTTATTTATTCATTCTTTCATTTCCAGGATAATAGGATAAGCTTGCAGTTTAGTAAACTGTGTCATCCATCCCCACCCGTACAAATGGCACTCTCTTCTGAAAGCTGGATCAGGATTTGACATAAGTTTAAGATGTTCTGCATATATTCACACATGGGATCTTGGTTTATAGTCTACCTAAAGGACTTGTGGGGGGGGGGGGGGGGGGGGGGGGGGGGGGG
>JASPKP010000523.1:30000-43067 GCA_030674155.1 Stramonita haemastoma | reverse complement strand
TAACTGTTGCTGCTGAATATGGGATCCTTGGTACAGGTGTTTCTTTCCCAGGTGAAGTCAAACTGATCAAGGACACGTGTGACTTCACTGTATGTGTTCACAAATCCCTGATATCCGGTGGTGTTATGGACAGGTGTGGTGTTGAAGAACTGAAGAATAATATAGAGACATTCTTACAGATTACAAATGAAATCAGGAAAGACAAATACAGACACAGCAGAGCTGAGTATTGTCACATCACAAAAGACAACTGTGACAAAAACTGAGAGGAAGGCAGCAGGAATTGTACAAACTCAAGACAATCAATGCACAATGCATAAAGTGTGGTGAGGTTTTCATCTGTAATTTTTGTGTGAAAAAGCATCTTTCAGGTTGCACAGAATTCATGCCATACATCTGTGAAAAGTGTGCAGCTTCTAGTCAGACATCAGCCTGTAGAAGGCAGGTAAATCTGGAAACAATACCTGACAGTGGAGAAGGCACTGAACAAAGCACTGCTGTCAACAGTCCTAAGGGAAAGCACAGAATACAAAAGACATACTTGTGTGATGACTGTGGAAAAGTGTTCACTACTAACATAGCTTAAAAAATCACAGGCAAATCCATACACGTCAAAAGACATATACATGCACAGACAGTGGAAGAAGCTTTAGAAGGAAAAGTGATTTTGAAAGACACAGGAAAATTCACATTAAAGAAAACACATTTAAGTGCAATGAATGTGGAAAGGTTTTCCTGTCAAAATCTAATTTACATAGCCACACACGAACTCATACAGGGAGCAAGACTTACAAGTACACTGTCTGTGAGCAAACATTGAATGAACAAAGCAATGCAAACAGCAAAAAGCACAAGTACACAACAGGAGGATTGTGACCAGCCTCACACAATAGTGATGAAACAATAACAAATAGCAAGTCAGCTCAATGCACCTCTGAAAAAAGACAAATGTTGAAAACAAAGAAGAAGACAGGTACAAAAAAACTACACAATATCATAACCTGGCAAACAAGGATGACTTTATACCTGATGACTTGGGTGAGGTGAAAGATGCTGACTGTGACACGACAGAGAGGAAACAGACTGCTACAGAAGGAGTCGTGATAGTTTGTGCAAAGAAAAAATCTCACTTATGTGAGTATTGTGGAAAACTATTTGATGATAAAAGCAAGCTAGAAAGGCACATACCAGTCCACACAGGAGAAAGGCCATACACGTGTTCATATTGTGAGAACTCATACAAACAGAACACAGACTTAAGAAGACATATGCGAATCCACTCTGGAGAAAGACCATACAACTGCACATATTGCAAAAACACATTTAGCCAGAAAGGAAATTTAAACACACCACATTCGAACCCACACACAAGAAAAGCCTTACAAATGTTCATATTGTGGTAAGACTTTTACCAAGAGTGGTAATTTGGCATGCCACATTCGAATCCACACAGGAGAAAAACCACACAAGTGCACACGCTGTAATAAGACTTTTACCAACAAAAATAGTTTAACCTACCACATTAGAACCCACACAGGAGAAAAGCCACACAAGTGCACATATTGTCATAGGAAGTTTACCACGAAAGAGGCTTTAACTCACCACATTAGAACCCACACAGGAGAAAAGCCACACAAGTGCACATATTGTCATAGGAAGTTTACCACGAAACAGGTTTTAACTCGCCACATTAGAACCCACACAGGAGAAAAGCCACACAAGTGCACATATTGTCATATGAAGTTTACCCAGAAACAGGATTTAACTCACCACATTAGAACTCACACGGGAGAAAAGCCACACAAGTGCACATATTGTCATATGAAGTTTACCACAAAACAACAATTAACTCGCCACATTAGAACCCACACAGGAGAAAAACCAAACAACTGCACATATTGTCATATGAAGTTTACCACAAAACAACAATTAACTCACCACATTAAAACCCACACTGGAGAAAAGCCACACAAGTGCACATATTGTCATATGAAGTTTACCCAGAAACAGGATTTAACTCGCCATATTAGAACCCACACAGGAGAAAAGCCACACAAGTGCACATATTGTCATATGAAGTTTACCAGGAAACAGGATTTAACTCGTCATATTAGAACCCACACAGGAGAAAAACCATACACTTGTACCTTTTGTGGAAAGAAGTTCACCCAAAAAGGAAGTTTAAAAACACACAATCTACTTCACACAAAACACTGACCACAGTAATGCCCACACTATGGACGAGGATCAGTCCCCAAATCCCAGGAATCTGCAAGCCTTGTTCTTTATACCTAAGAAGATGCTACAAAGTCATTCAGTTTGGAAATGCTTTTAACTTATATGTTTGACATGAGTTATAATGATGCTTAAGAAATGAGATGAATATGTGTAATTTGTTGAATGTAAAATTTTGATGATTTGTTGCCAATCTTTTAAACTGATGCATCATTTGAAAAGTTGTGCTTGTAAAAACTTATGTTTTAACATCGCTTAATCTTTTTCACCTGCTGTCTCAGGTTGTGTAAGTCATACAGCCTTGAACAAATGCAAACATCAAAATCCAGGGATGGGGGAGGGGGTTCATTGCAATGTTAATATATATCACAGAACTCAAATTCAATAACACTCAGGTCAATGTGCTTAATTTAGCTGCCCCTTCCTTTTACCTAGTCCAAGTGTGATCAGTTCCCTCTATAATTAGCACCAGCTGGCCCCATCTGGTTTGGGATAGGTTGAAATAATTAGCCGCTGAGAGGAGCAGAAAATGGGGAAACTGACTGTTGTTAATAGTATTTCATTTTTTAATGTTTGTTCAGAAGGTATTGGCTGTAGAAAAAATGACTCATGTTCTTCTTGAGGAAGGAAGGTGGCAGGATGGTTAAGACGTTCACCTGCCAATCCTTTCTTCTCAGTTTAACGTAAAAAAATCGAACTGAATATCAGTCATTCCGATAAGACTATAAACCAAGGCCCCATAAGCGAATGCAGCAAAACATCTTGTGCACAGGTTAAAACCCCATTCCGCCTTTCAGAAGAGCAGGCCATAGTGTGCCTGTAGGAGGGATGACAAAATGATAAAAAAGACCCACCAGTATGCACACAGGTGTCGTGTTTAGACACCATCCCTGAGGAAAATTCGGGGAGTTTGAGTCCCAGGGCGGCTCGGGACTGTATATGGCAACGTTCTGGCACCTCGGCGATGGTACTGGAACCAGAACCATTTCGAGACTGATGGGTGTCTACAACTACTACTTCTTGATTTGGCATGGTGCTCTCAAAATGTGTACTGTATTTCGAATCATATTTGTAAACAAAACGTTTTCGCATGGTTTATTATAGTTCATGAGAAATGCGTTAAATATCTACCAGTCTTAAGTATTTGAGTGTTTGATTTTACTTTCCCAAGCTTTCAAATTGTAGTTAGATTTTAGAAGCTATGTTTGTATAAACCCAAATGCTTTAAATGCGCTTTTCACTGAATTTTCTTGATGTGTACACAATTTTCTGGTTACTTTTTTAACTTCTGTTTTACTAATAAATGGTCTTCTTTCAAAAACGCCGTATGTTCGTGATGTGACTGTATGAAGGCAGGATCTGTAATGGGCATGAAGATCTGATCGCTGATAAGTGATTGCTTAAAATAATCATAACACTTACTTACTTACTTACTTACTCACTCACTCACTCACTCACTCACTCACTCACTCACTCAATCACGCACGCACGCACGCACGCGCACAAGCGCGCGCACACACACACACACACACACACACACACACACACACTCACACACACACACACACACACACACACACACACACACACACACACACACACACACACACACACACCACACACACACACGGGTTTGAATTCCGTTGAGATTTTTCCTCTGGAGTTAACATCAGTGCTGACTCCACTTCTCCCAAAATCTTTGGGAGGAGACTGTAAACCAAGGTCCCGTTTGTGAACACACACAAAACATCTTGCACATAATACGTTAAATAATCTTCCGCTTTTCCTAAGAGTAGGCCATCGTGTGCAGGTGGGAACAGATTACAAGATTTACAAAACTGCATACACACGGGGTTTGTTTGTAACAAGGCATATGAATGTTTATTCCATTATCCTAGAAAAAGAATCAATGAATACATTAATAATAAATTTATAAAATTAACACACACACACACATACACAAATACAAACACAAACACACACACACACACACAGCACACGCACACACACACACACACACACACAGACACAGACACAGACACAGACACACACACACACACACACACACACACACACACACGTGAGCTCGCGCGCCCGCGCACACACACACACACCACACCACACACACACACACACACACACACACACCACACACACACAACACACACACACACACACACACACACACACACACACACACACACACACACACACACCACATACACACACACACCTGTGTAAATCTGTCAGTATTTACAGCTGAACTGGTTGCAATTTTAATGGCTTTAACATATGTGCTAGATAACCCATATCGTTTTTTTCTATGTCTTACTTTGTGTGGATTCTAAATCAGTTTTATATGCCATAAAATCTGCAGATTACAAGAATCATTCAAAACTTATATTACATATGTGATGAGCCTGGTAGCAAGGATAGAGGACAGGGAAAGTAGAGGAACAATGTACAGCAACCAGGGAAAAGAAGACTCAGGGGAAGACAGCAGCTGGGCGATGGTCAGTCTTTATTTCATTATCTCTCTGCTCTGCTCCCCTGCTCTGCTGGTCACTAGGCCTATTCTGGTCTAACCCAGTCTGATGTAGTCTGCAAACCTGTCTCTCCTAGTCTGACTAGCCACCCTAACCACCCCTACATAGATAGGCTACCCTCCACACAGACTGCAAAGACAGCGCCGCCACGGGGCAGCAGACGATTCAGCCACTTCAAAACTTAAAATGGAGTAAATTTGTGTTTCCTTACGCAGCTTCAGCAGTAATTATCTCGCTGTCCGCGCAACAAAGCTAAACATATTATTTATCAAAATAAACTAGGAAACACAAGTTTTAAAATGCATTAACCCACTTTACACAACAACTATCCAACTGCGAGCTAAAGGCGATTAAAGCCTCTGAGTAGACACATTTTTAACAGGTTTACACTATAACTTTCGATAATAAAACACTAAGAGTCAAGCAGAGCCTAATACTTAATGTATATAAAAGGAAGAATATAATTCACAGATTGTGTACATATGCATATTATTAGCTAGCAGTGTCCATGAGATGAGGTATTAATAATTAAACAGCGATGCGAAAACACAATTTCCAACCTACTGCGTGCGCATCGGCCTTGCTTACGAAGCAGCATTTCGTAAGATCGAAAGAATGAACGATCTCTAATAATACAAATTAACTATATTAACATTGTCCAACCTAATGTTCATTCATATATAAATCCAAAATATACCGTAGATCGATAGTTTAATGTCTGCATTTTATAAAATTCAGTTCGACGAGATTCGAATTCGTTTAGAACAAAGAACGAGCATTAGGCTAACCATCGTGTTCAAACCGTCATGTGCCTTAAAATCTATTACAACCTAAATTAAGTTATATTTCATTTATCTAAATAAAATTTATTACACACGATTCTCAATCGCACACTACAGTATATAAAATATTTCTTTACTTGTGAATTAGAACTGCTTTTGCCGATTGCGAGTTCAATGTTCTTATACTGGTATGATGCAATGCGTGAAAATACTAGTTTAAAATGAAAATAAAGAATCTTCACTGAAGTCGAGTTGAAGGAATCAAGATCAGTCCTTCAACAATCATATCCATGAATATGAATAGATAATATGATTTATTAAAATTATTATTAAATATTTTCTTTCCTAGGTCAGGCTGATCCTTTGTGTTCAAAATGCAAGGTAGAGTCCTCTCTCTTGATAAATTCAAAATCATTACAATAAAATATATCTTATTTCATCCCACTAACAATAAAATCATAAGAACAAAATGGAATGCATAAGAACTAATTAGCTACATATGAATCATAAAGATCAAAGAGATTCAATCATCAACTTTATATAAAAAATACAAATATATCGTACTCATAACAACTATAATACTTTATAAAATGAACAGAAGATCTTATCTGTTCTGACCACACGTAATATCTGTCTTCGTATTAAAACCCTAACTAAATGCCCATTAAGCTCTCACACTTAGAGCTACACAAAACCACCTGGTTACATATATATATATATATATATATATATTTATATATAATATTTGATGCATATGAGATAATTCAGTTAAAACCATAATAGGCTGGATACCTAGACATAAGACGTCTTATGACGGTAAAAAGTGTTGTTGCTGTGGGTTCTTTCACATGCGCTAGGTATAAATACATGTTTACAAGGGTCCTTGTTTTTTTTTGGTTTGTTTTGTCTCATCCCAAAGACTTGCACTCAGACCACCATGCATAGTCTAGCTGATAATCCAACAGTTTCGGGCACACATGGGATTAAACCACCACACACTTTGAACCTGGACCTTTTGCTTTCTAGGCAGGTATGTTACCTCTAGATTACCTTACACTCACTTGCGAGCATGAGTGTAAGCCTAAATGCGTGCGTGTTTGCATGCATGTGTGTGTGTGTGTGTGTGTGTGTGTGTGCGCGCGCGTGTGTGTGTGTGTGTGTGTGTGTGTGTGTGTGATCATTATTTTTAGCTCTTACAACCACATAATCCAGATCATCTCCCCCTACTGTTAACTTGTCTCCCACGGCTGTGATCACACTTATCAGTGGTCAGATCTTAATGCTTTTACAAGTCATGTATTTATACACTAACATCACCAGCAATCAGACTTTAAAAAAGCACCTTCCATTTGTAAAGCAGAAATAAAACATAAAAAGAAAACGTTGCAAAACAAACAGAAAATCCAGTGTAAAAAAAAAAGACACACACGCGCCCGCGCGCGCCAACGCGCACTCTCTCTCACGTGCACACGCACGCATGCACGAGTAAAGACGCAAACACACGGCTGAACACACATTTAGGCACACACACACACGATCGTGTGCGCGCCGAACGCACGCACGCACGCACGCACGCACGCACGCACGCACGCACGCACACGCACACACAGACACACACACACAGACACACACACACACACGCACACACACGCATACAAACACATACACACACACTCACGCACGTACGCACGCACACGCACACACACACAAACACACAAACACACACACACACACACACACACACACACACACACACACACACACACACACACACATAAGCACACAAACACACACACACACACACACACACACACACACACACACACACACACACACACACACACACACACACACACACACACACACGAGCGCTCGCGTTCGTACGCACCTCCCGTCCACACACACACACACACATGCACACACACACACACACACACACACACACACACACACACACACACACATGCACACACACACACACACACACATACACACACACATCACACACACACACACACACACACACACACACACACACACACACACACACACATACACACACAAACACACAAACACACAAACACGAGCGCTCGCGTTCGTACGCACCTCCCGTCCACACACACACACACATGCCACACACACACACACACACACACACACACACACACACACACACACACATACACACACACACACACACACACACACACACACACACACATGCACACACACACACATACACACACACATACACACACACACACATCACACACACACACACACACCACACACACACACACACACACACACTACACACACAAACACACAAACACACACACACACACACACACACACACACACACACACATACATACACGCACGCACGCACACACACGCAAAATTCAGGATTCAACATTTCATTTGCCTTTAACCTCCCTGGGGTCATAGAGGATTCCAGTAAACAAAATCAAGTGTATCATATAATATGCATCAACGAAATATCTCTACGGCACTGAATTTCACAAAAATAGAAATATAGTCAACCTTTTCATCTATGTCAAGCAACTGTACTCAACTGTGAATGTGCTACATTTTAATACAGTCTTTTTGTCAGAAGAGAACAAATTACAAAATGTGAACATGGATCTTGGATAGAAATATTCCTGAGGTAGCTCTCTCTCTCTCTCTCTCTCTCTCTCTCTCTCTCTCTCTCTCTCTCTCTCTCTCTCTCTCTCTCTCTCTCTCTCTCTCTCTCTCTCTCTCTCTCTCTCTCTCTCTCTCTCTCTCTCTCTCTCTCTCTCTCTCTCTCATGTCATATTCTAAACTTACCATTGGATAGAAATGTTTTGGTTCTTATGTTGAAAATGAAATTGTATTTTTGTTCTCAGGACGGGCTGGGTTGGTTTGTTTGTTTGGTTGGTTGGTTGGCTGGTTGGCTGGTTGGTTGGTTGGTTGGTTGGCTGGTTGGTTGGCTGGTTGGTTGGCTAGCTGGTTGGCTGGTTGGTTGGTTAGTTGGTTAGAGTTTTCCCCTCTTTGTTTATTTCCCCTCACATAATTATGTGTTACGCCTTTTGGGGCTTTTTAAATTCATGTATATGGCAACGTTCTGGTGGCTCCTGTGACGGTACAGGAACCTTTGGTTCGGGCGATTGCCTTTCCAATGGACCATTCCAGTGGCATGGAGAGGGGAGGGGGGGGGGTGAGGGGGTCTGCTGCATGGGAAAAAGCTTGCCCTCCATACTTGCTTACCCAGGCTTTACGGGCAACTCCATAGTCTTCTGAGACTGATGGGTGCCTACTACTTAATTCATGTTCACAGCCTGAAAAATGTTACTTTTGGGTGTATTACCATAATGTTGGTTTCTCTTTTGGGGTGGGGGTATGGTATTTGATACTGTACCCCCTGTGGCAGGGTTGAGGTCTGGTGCTACAACGTCCCGCTCTCCCTAAGGAAAGTGAATGCACACAACATAGCCTCTCCTTTCCAGGTGTAGTGATCGCCGAGGGGGCCCCTGCCTGGAAACGGGCAGGTGGTCACTTGCAATGGCCTCTCCTACATTACTGTGCCCGTAGCAACACCTTCCCGTGGTGCCCCCTGTTCTCACTGAGCTTGCTACGTCATGGCGCGACCGAGTACCCGGCGGTATAACTGGGTCCGGGAGGAAAGCTGGCCCCCTTACGTGCGGCACGCATGGCCCACCGTCGTGTGGATACGCCCTGGTGCCCACGAACCAGCCTCCCAGCTATGGGCAAATAGCGAAGACTAAAATACCCTGCTGGCAGGCCTAAAGAACTTAGGGCTGGCGCATCCTAATATATGGCTGGCTGAGCCTTCAACCACCAGTTGTAAATCTGCCTACGACCCGAGGACCTCGCTGTCACCGTCCCAGCTTGCTGGGCCATGGAAGATGAACCGCGAGTTTAAAGGGTGGGTACGGTACTGCGCGCACTGTCTCTCACCTTAAAAATCCTATGTGCAGGCCCAAGGACAAGTCCACGTCCCCCCCTCATCCTCCCTTTTTCCTACTATCCCCAAGCCCTGTAGCGATGGGAAAGGGGCGAATGCGGCAGGTGAAAGATGTCACTGGAAGCCGCAGTTCCAATCCTGCATGCAGGCGATTCAGGAGTATGGGTCGTCTGATTGTTGACCTGAGGATGACAACATCACCCGGCAGCACCCTGAATGACCAAGCAGCCCTCTTTAGGGATAGCACTGCTTGCTCCACACGGAGAGGGGCCTAGAAAAGGTGGCCTAACGAAGGCTCATCCTCGTACCACCCAGTTGGCTAGCCGCAGTCAACGGGCATCTTCCAAGCGGTCGAGCAACAACAAAGTCAAAATCAAATGGCTCCACACCTGCCTCCAAAGGTGTGACAGGTCTCAAACTGGCATGCTGGAACATCAGAACCATGCTAGATACAGTAGATAGCAACCGTCCTGAACGACGTTCTGCTTTAGTTGCACACGAACTCTCGCGACTAAATATCGACATCGCGGCTCTTAGTGAAGTCCGCTTCCCAGATGAAGGTAGTCTCACAGAACACGGCGCCGGTTACACCTTATACTGGTCAGGCAAGCCCCAATCCGAACGACGCCTTTCAGGTGTAGGCTTCATGATCAAGAACTCCATTGCCTCAAAGCTGGAGAACTTACCAACAGGTCATTCAGACCGTATCATCTCCATGCGTCTGCCACTGGAGAACAAGCAGCACATCACTCTCTTCAGTGTGTATTCCCCGACTCTTCAAGCAGACCCTGCAGACAAGAACAAATTCTACTGTGACCTGCGCAGCCTGGTAAGAAACACCCCTGCAGACGACAAGGTCATTATCCTTGGGGATTTCAATGCTAGAGTTGGCCGAGATTCAGAAGCCTGGAAGGGAGTTCTGGGGAAACATGGAGTTGGGAATTGCAATGACAACGGGCGTCTTCTGCTAGAGTTCTGCACTGAACTGCAGTTAATCATCACTAACACAATCTTCCAGCAGAAGGACAGTCTAAAAACAACCTGGATGCATCCTCGGTCCAAACATTGGCACCTCATAGACTACGTCTTAGTGCGCCAGAAAGACCAAAGTGATGTCTTGCACACCAGAGTGATGCCCAGTGCAGAATGCCACACAGACCACCGCCTCGTGCGATGCAACCTCAGCCTTCACATCAAGCCAAAGTCAAAACGAGGAGGTCCCCCCAGAAAGAAACTCCAGGTTGGCAGCCTCAAGTCCACTGAAGTGAAAGCTGAGCTAAAGTCCAACCTCCAGTCAAAGCTGGAAGTCGAGGACTGCCCCTCTGACCCCTGTCCAGAAACGCTCTGGACCCGCCTAAAAAACTGCCATCCTGCAGACCTCTGCAGAGGTCTTGGGCTTTTCCACCAAGAAGAACAAGGACTGGTTCGACGAAAATGACCAAGAAATACAAGATCTGCTGGCGAAGAAGAGAAGTGCCCACCAGGCTCACCTTGCACAACCATCTTGTCCAGCAAAGAAAGCTGCCTTTCGTCTTACATGCAGCAACCTCCAGCGCCAGCTTAGAGTTATCCAAAACGAGTGGTGGACTAACCTCGCCCAGAAAACTCAGCTCTGCGCTGACACAGGTGACTACAGAGGCTTCTACGAAGCTTTGAAGGCAGTCTATGGACCCTCTCACCAAGTGTTGAGTCCTTTGCGCAGCACTGACGGCCAGGCACACCTCACAGACAAGATGTCCATATTGAACCGCTGGGCTGAACACTTTCAAACCCTCTTCAGCACTGATCGCACTGTTGATGACACAGTGATCCACCAGTTCCCACAGCAACCAGTGAAAGAAGAACTGGACGAAGCCCCAACCCTGGAAGAGGTAACTAAAGCCATAGAACAACTGAAGAGTGGGAAGGCTGCAGGCGTCGACGGTATTCCACCAGAATTATGGAAAAACGGGGGGCAAACACTGCACTGCAAGCTTCATGAATTTTTTGTTTGCTGCTGGGAGCAGGGAAAGTTACCACAAAACCTTCGTGATGCAATCATAATCACCCTTTACAAAAACAAAGGGGAAAAATCAGATTGCTCCAACTACAGGGGGATAACTCTTCTCTCTATCGCGGGCAAAATCCTTGCAAGAGTTCTCAACAGACTAGTACCTGCTGTTGCAGAACACCACCTCCCTGAGAGCCAGTGCGGCTTCAGAGCTAACAGGGGTACCACTGACATGGTCTTCGTGCTCAGACAACTTCAAGAAAAGTGCCCCGAACAGAACAAGGGACTGTACATCACCTTCGTTGATTTAACCAAGGCATTTGACACTGTGAGCAGGAAGGGCCTGTGGCAGATCATGGAGCGTCTTGGCTGTCCCCCAAAGTTTCTCAACATGGTGATCCAGCTACATGAAGACCAGCGTGGCCAGGTCAGAAACAGCAACGACCTCTCAGAGCCTTTCCCAATCACAAACGGGGTGAAGCAGGGCTGCGTTCTTGCACCAACCCTCTTCACTATCTTCTTCAGCATGATGCTTCAGCGGGCCACAGAAGATCTTGATGACGAAGACGGAGTTTTCATACGCTACCGCACAGATGGCAGCCTATTCAACCTGCGGCGTCTTCAGGCCCACACCAAAACCCTGGAGCAACAGATTCGAGAGCTGCTTTTTGCTGATGATGCTGCCCTTGTGGCCCACCGAAGATGGTCCACACAGAAAAAGCCCTGCAGCATGTAACATCCTGTTTTGCAGAGGCAGCCCAGCTCTTCGGACTCGAAGTCAGCCTGAAGAAGACAGAGGTTCTCTACCAGCCCGCACGTCAGGTAGCGTACCACCCCACCTCGCATTACAATTGGTGAGACAGAACTGAAGACAGTCCAGCAGTTTACCTACCTGGGATGCACAATCTCCTCTGACGCAAAGATTGATAAAGATGTAGACAACAGACTGGCAAAGGCAAACAGTGTTTTTGGCAGACTCTACCACCATGTCTGGAAAAACAAACACCTGAAGAAAGAGACCAAGATCAGTGTCTACAGAGCCGTGGTACTGACCACCCTCCTGTACGGCTCTGAGTCATGGGTCACATACAGACACCACCTGCGAATTCTGGAACGCTTCCACCAACGCTGTCTCCGCTCCATCCTCGACATCCACTGGAGCGACTTCACCACGAATGCTGAGGTGCTGGAGCAAGCAGAGATCACCAGCATTGAGGCCATGTTGCTGAAAACGCAGCTACGCTGGGCAGGGCATGTCTCTAGAATGGAGGACCATCGCCTACCGAAGATGGTTCTCTACGGTGAACTTTCCACCGGACACCGCTACAGAGGCGCACCAAAGAAGAGATTTAAAGACTCTCTGAAGAAATCTCTGTCAGCCTGTCTCATAGACCATAACCAGTGGTCAGTCCTTGCTGCTGACCGGCAGGCCTGGCGACACACTGTGCATCAGTCGGTCTCCTCCTTTGAGGACAATCGCAGAGCGGCCCTTGAGGAGAGGCGAATGAGGAGGAAGAACCGCGTCCCCTCTACATCAACCCCAGAAT
>JASPKP010000523.1:15000-25000 GCA_030674155.1 Stramonita haemastoma | reverse complement strand
TCATTGACAAGTTACTAATGTGCAACTAAAAGGCTATTCAATGCAAAAAGCAGATTGAAAGTTGGACAATTCAGTGCAAAGTTATTACAAATTGAAATGATAGACTGCAGGATGTAACAAACTGAGAAACGGGCAAGTTTATTTTCGTAACAGGTTGTCAGAATGAGGGCTTGGGTATTTTCAAAACACATTTTAAAGCAAAAGGAATAAAATTATGGCTTGATATTTCATTAGAAAGTAAAATAATGGATATAGTTTAATAACTGATCAAAATCTCAAAATTGATAACTTGACCCCCACCTGCCTTTAATGGCTCCTAGCTCAAAATTGGGTAATGTACTAAGCGACTCATTTCGTGGTGGAGCGTCACATTTACAAAGCTGCATACACACGGGGATTGGATGTTAAAAAGCTCATCAGTGCTTATTCCATTACCCTGGATATAAAAGAATGAAATAATTGCTTATTCCATTATCCTGGATATAAAAGAATGAAATAATAAAATATATGCTTTGCTACACTCAGGCTTGTACTGTGAAACTCCCTTCCTGCCTTTTTTATATAAAACAAACAGCAAACTTCAAAAATCACCCCTAATCAACTTCATGCATACAAAATTACAACTCTCTCTCTCTCTCTCTCTCTCTCTCTCTCTCTCTCTCTCTCTCTCTCTCTCTCTCTCTCTCTCTCTCTCTCTCTCTCTCTCTCTCTCTCTCTCTTCTCTCTCTCTCAAAGTCCTTGGATGAGACTCTAAACCAGTCCCAAATCCCTGTGCGATACAAACCTTAACGCAGAACATATTGCGCACACGTTAAATCCTGTTCCGCTTTTCGTAAGAGTAGGCCAGCGTGTGCCGGTGGGAACAGATGACATTTACAAAATGCATACACACGGGATGTAAAAAGTGATCTAAAAAAGCACAAGAGTGCTTATTCCATTATCCTCAATATAAAAAAAATCAACCAATCAATCAATCAATCAATCAATCAACTTTTCTCTCTCTCTTAGTAGTAGTTCTCTGGGGAAATTATTCTTTCAAGCTTATATACAATAATCATTGTAGTCCCTGTAAGTGTACAGATAAGTATCATGGAATATTACGATAGATATGTTCATTACATAAGAAGTAGGATAGTTAAAATCATTCTTAGAGATCAGTTACAGTTATACAAATAGATTGTATAATTATATCAATAGTAGTTCTCTGCAGCACACAGTTGTATTTATACTACCTCAAGATGCAAGTGCACTGTGCTTTCAACACTGGGCCTTGTAAATTACGATTTTGATTTGATTTGATTTGATTTTATATCGAGGATAATGGAATAAGCACTCTTGTGCTTTTTTACGTCCATTCCCCGTATGTATGTAGTTACGAGCATGTGTGTGTGTGTGTGTGTGTGTGTGTGTGTGTGTGTGTGTGTGTGTGTGTGTGTGTGTGTGTGTGTGTGTGTGTGTGTGTGTGTGTGTGTGTGCGCGCGCGCGCACGCGCGCGTGTGTGTTACTAACAAGGGTAAGGGGTTAATGATAAAGTAGGGAGGGGGAAGGGGGTTGGTGGTTGAGGGGGTGGGAGGTCTGCCCTAGGCCTAGATTCAACATTCTAAGCCTTTTGGCGAGCTTACAGCACAAAGGCACTCACAGCCAGAAAATTATTTGCATGTCTGTTTTACTGCATTCTGTTTGTGAATGTTTATCAGAGGATTTCAATGTTCAATGTTTTAGGAATACAACTATTTTCATTGAATTCTGTAATGATATTTTTTTCAAGAAGTTAAAAAAGTTATTTGCACAGGATATGTAGAATCAGAATGATATTTCTTCTGGTTTCAATGATGTAGCTGTGCAAATATAGATCGGTAGGGATGAATTCTTCAGCGAGTGGTTGCCTTGTGCTAGTTAACTCCCCTGAAGCAGCGTTCCGTTATGAAATTTAGTAGTAACAAAGAAGGTGTCACAACACAAAATCCCCAGCGTCCAAAAGGACGAGGTTAGATTTTCTGCTGCAACTAGCTCGTTTAAATTCGTCCGGAAAAGGGGTGGCGGTCACAGCAATCTCCCAAAGCACAACTCAAAAGGCAAGAAAATTTACAAAACAAGACGCTTTATTTCACTTTCATTCAACTTAACAACTCTAAACTAACATGCCCCTTTTCCCCCCTCTGCCCTTCCTAACACCCCTAACCCCCTACACAAATAATATATGAACAAGAAAAGGAAATCAATGAAAATAATTCTCTCTCACACACACTCTCACAGACTGTTCACAATGGGGGGAAAAGGCATCAGGACGGAAACGTGGGGGGGGACACTCAACTTCTGCAAATTTCACAGTGCTGACATTGAGGCGCTGGACGCGTTGGACGCCAGTGTCCAGCTCAGGCTCGCAGCATGCTGTGGAAGGTCCTTGCTCCACTCGTCATCCTCTCCACTAAGATGGCCCGGAGAGGTCTGCTGGAACGCCCGGTGCGGTGTTCTGCCCGACACATTGTCCAGACCCGAGGCCTGTCCCACCCGACATCCAGTCCCGTCTGCCCAAAACACAAACGGCCCCTGCTGCCGCCTCAGACAGCTCGTGTGGTTTTCATCGTCGTGTGCCGATCGCGGCACCACCACTCCTGCGTCGGCTAGGAGTTCTCTCTCTCTGCACCTTGGCTACCGAGCACAAAGTGTCGATGGGGTGGCATCACGACAGGCAATATATGCCTGCTGTAACCTGAACTCAGGTGGGCTCTCATCCCGGTTTCGGCAGAAACTCCGCCACGCACTGGCGCCTCGTACGCGGTCACCCAGGGAGTTTTACGCATGGCTACACATCAGCATGTTACATAAAAATCCCTATGCCCACGCTAGCCTGAGCTAAGGGGTACAAATCACAATAAAAACCTAAAGTGAGGAGGGTGGAAAAAGAAATGGTGTGGAGGTAACGGACTTCCCGTCAGTCCCCTTAAAACCACACCTCTCCCTCCGTGTCCAGGGCGCTAGTCCTTCACCCTGGCGGTCAGGAGAGGTGTAAGTGGAGTGGTGAAGGGGTGTGAGGATTCGAACCTGGGTCGATTCGTGACAGAAGGCAACTGTGTTCTTTGCAGGGGAGGCAACTCAAAGCATCGGGCGCCGAGCCCTTATGATCGTTAGTGGTTTTAAAGAAGGGAATGGCGATTTTCACGTCAGGGGAGGGAATGCAGAGCGGCGCTCGTTATTACGGAATGTACCGCTGGGTACAGAAAATAAAATTATTGTGATTTGATTTTTACTTTTCCGGGATAATAGTTTTGAGATATTGTTAATGGCAGCTTTTTCAGTGTTGCATTATATTGCTGTAATAATATCATGAGTGGAGGAAGATTGGAGTAGAGATGACCAGTTAGGTAGATGTCCACCACACCTGTACAATAATTTATCTGCATGCTAGCAGGTTATATAAATGATCCTTCACAAATAACTGCTTGCTGTGGGTGCTTTCTCTTTGTTCATCTGAAAACTGTGGATTATATTTCAAAAAGAAGATAGGAGAGACTGGGCATCTGCATTGAGTTGCATCTTTGCCTGTGACTTGAAAGATGGTTGTGTCTGCAGCATGCAGGTGCCTGTGTGTCTTCCTTTTAAGGTCTTTCCACTAAAACATAATACTAGATAGGTGACAGGATGGGGAAGAGATGAAAAGTTAATGGCAGTGTGTTGGTTTGGACAGTTGAATAAAGGATAACAGGAAAAACAGATCTTACCATCACAAACTGGTTGAATCACACATACAAAAAGAAAGCAATGGAAAAGAGATAAATTTCAGAAAAGCAAGCGCCAGTTGTGTGTGTGTGTGTGTGTGTATGACTGAGTGTTTTTTATTTCTTTATTTTAACATGTGTGCATCTTCACTATATACAACACTGCAATACACATCTTTACTTCATACCACACTGCAATAGTCTTCTACATCTTTACTTCATACCACACTGCAATAGTCTTCTACATCTTTACTTTATACCACAAAGCATTACAATTATACATCTTTACTTCATACCACACTGCAATATACTTCTACATCTTTACCTCATACCACACTGCAATACACTTCTACATCTTTCCTTCATACCACACTACAATACACTTCTACATCTTTACTTCATACCACGCTGCAATACACTTCTACAGCTTTACTTTATATCACACTGCAATACACTGTAATGCACTTCTACACCTTTACTTCATACCACTCTGCAATACACTGTAATGCACTTCTACACCTTTACTTCATACCACACTGCAATACACTTCTACAGCTTTACTTTATACCACACTGCAATACACTTCTACAGCTTTACGTTATATTGTTTTGCAATACACTTCTACATCTTTACTTCATACCATACTGCAATACACTTCTACATCTTTACTTTATACCACACTGCAATACACTTCTACAGCTTTACTTTATACCACACTGCAATACACTTCTACAGCTTTACTTTATATCACACTGCAATACACTGTAATGCACTTCTACACCTTTACTTCATACCACTCTGCAATACACTGTAATGCACTTCTACACCTTTACTTCATACCACACTGCAATACACTTCTACATCTTTACTTTATACCACACTGCAATACACTTCTACAGCTTTACGTTATATTGTTTTGCAATACACTTCTACATCTTTACTTCATACCATACTGCAATACACTTCTACATCTTTACTTTATACCACACTGCAATACACTTCTACAGCTTTACTTTATACCACACTGCAATACAGTTCTACAGCTTTACTTTATATCACACTGCAATACACTGTAATGCACTTCTACTCCTTTACTTCATACCACACTGCAATACACTTCTACATCTTTACTTTATACCACACTGCAATACACTTCTACAGCTTTACGTTATATTGTTTTGCAATACACTTCTACATCTTTACTTCATACCATACTGCAATACACTTCTACATCTTTACTTTATACCACACTGCAATACACTTCTACAGCTTTACTTTATACCACACTGCAATACACTTCTACAGCTTTACTTTATACCACACTACAAAAGACTTCTACAGCTTTTCTTTATATTGTTTTGCAATACACTGTGATACACTTCTACATCATTATTTCATACCACACTGCAAAAAACTTCTTTACTTCATAGTACAATGCAATACAGTACAATACACTTCTACATCTTTACTTCTTTAGATTGTTCAGTTATTGTTGTGATATTGCTCTAAGTAGGAAGGAAGGTGGCAGGATGGTTAAGACGTTCGCCTGCTAATATGTAAACCGTGAGTTTCTGGGTTCGTACCCAGCCTCGCCGTTTCTTCCAAGTTTGACGGAAAAAATCGAACAGAATGTCAAAGTCCTTCGGCTGAGACTGTAAAAAGAGGCCCCGTGTGCAAACACACGCAGAACATCTTGCACACACGTTAAAATCCCGTTCCGCCTTTCGGAAGAGTAGGCCACCGTGTGCCGCTAGGAGCGGATGACAAAATCATGTAAAAAAAAAAAGCCCTGCATGCACACAGCTGTCGTGTTTAGACACCATCCCTAAGGAAAAATCGGGGAGTTTGGGTCCCAGGGCGGCTCAGGGCTGTGTATGGCAACGATCTGGTGGCTCTTGAGACGGTACTGGAACCATTCGTATCGGTCATTGCCTTTCCAATGGATCATTCCAGTGGCGTGAGGGGGGGGGGGGGGGGGGGTCTGCTGCATGGGTAGCAGCTTGCCCTCCATACTTACTTACCCAGGCTTTGCCTCTAAAGACTAGAGGCAACTCCATAGTCTCCCGAGACTGATGGGTGCCTACTACTACTACTACTACTACTACTACTACTACTACTACTACTACTACTACTACTACTACTACTACTACTACTGCTACTACTGCTACTACTGCTACTGCTACTACTGCTACTACTGCTACTACTACTGCTACTACTGCTACTACTACTACTACTACTACTACTACTACTACTACTACTACTACTGCCACTGCCACTGCCACTGCCACTGCCACTGCCACTGCCACTACTACTGCTACTGCTACTGCTACTGCTACTGCTACTACTATTGCTACTGCTACTGCTACTGCTACTGCTACTGCTGCTACTGCTACTGCTACTTCTACTGCTGCTACTGCTGCTACTACTACTACTACTACTACTACTACTACTACTACTACTACTACTACTACTACTACTACTACTACTACTACTACTACTGCTGCTGCTGCTGCTGCTGCTGTTATACTACTACTACTACTACTACTACTACTACTACTACTACTACTACTACTACTACTACTACTACTACTACTACTACTACTACTGTTACTGTTACTGCTGCTACTACTACTACTACTACTGCTACTACTACTACTACTACTGCTACTACTACTACTACTACTACTACTACTACTACTACTACTACTACTACTACTACTACTACTACTACTACTACTACTTCTCTAAGTGGTAATGGATGCGCCTACAGCATCTGGAATAAGCACTTTAGTGCGTCTTTAAATCCAGCCCCCGTGTGTATGCAGTTTTGTAAATAACATCTGTTCCCACCGAAACACAATGGCCTACTCTTACGAAAAGCGGAACAGGAATTAACGAGTGCGCACGATGTTCCGAACACAATTGTGTGTGTGTGTGTATGTGTGTGTGTGTGTGTGTGTGTGTGTGTGTGTGTGTGTGTGTGTGTGTGTGTGTGTGTGTGTGTGTGTGTGTGTGTGTGTGTGTGTGCGTGTGTGTATTTTTTGTTGTTTTGTATTTTGTACCACTTTATGACACGCAGATTTCTCTGTGTGAAATTCGGTCTGCTCACCCCGGGGAGAGCGCGTCGCCACATGTGCAGCACCTACCCATTTTTTTTTTCTTTTTCCCGCATGCAAGTGTATTTGTTTCCCTATCAGAGTGGCTTCTTTCTACAGAATTTTGCCAGGGACAACCCCCTTGTTGCCGTGGGTTCTTTTACGTGCGCTAAATAGTGATGTGTAACACACGGGACCTCGGTTTATCGTCTCATTCGAAAGACTAGCGCCCAGACCACCAATCAGGGTCTAATGGATGGGGAAAAAGTTTTGGGTCCAAACAGGGTACGAACCCCCCACATTCCGACCCGGACTTTTTGCTTTCTAGGCAAGGCGCGTGACCACCTAGACCACCGATTCACCTGTGGATTATAATACAAGTGTTTTAAATGGTATGCATTTTTAAAATATCTGGGACAAATGTTTTATGTATTTTGTTATTGATAGAACACTTTCCCAACAATGAGGGTATTGGTGAGATTTCTTCCTCTTCTTTATCAAAAGTGTGTTTTTTTGTATATGAATTGTTTTGTTGGTATATGGTAGTGGGATGATGTTTTTAGTTGCTTAACTTACTGTGTACTCTTGTTTGCTAATTAACTATTAGCGTCTTTTCCTGTATTATGTTTCATAGTGTTTCTGTTGTCTCTTGGTTTTGTTATTTAATTAATTATCATTGCTGTTGTTAGATTTCTTTAAATCCCGATTTGAATTGAATGATCTATCTCTCTCTCTCTGTCTCTCTCTGTCTCTCTGTCTCTGTCTCTGTCTCTCTCTCACCTCCCTCTCTCTCTCTCTCTCTCTCTCTCTCTCTCCTCTCTCTCTCTCTCTCTCTCTCTCTCTCTCTCTCTCTCTCTCCTCTCTCCTGCTGATTGTTTCCTGAGTCTGTGACTCCATGGAACAGGTCAGGCGATCTTTCCTGATGCTTGCCTGTGCCAACTACAGTGCCAGTGCCAGTCACAGTAGTGGACACAGGCTCAGAATCTGTCTGAATGGAGGCCTGCGTATCGGCGTCTGTGGTGTTAGCACGGCTGTTTTCAGCACAAGCCTCTTGCTCCAATGTGGAGATGTAGAACCAAACCCAGGGCCAACAACAGGAAGAAAGGCAGAAGCAGGAGACTCGCCCACCAGCTCTAGTACTGAAAGAACAGACCAGGACTGGGATTACCCTATGTCCCTCCTTCACCAGGAGATAGCTGGGGTGAAGGACGCTGTGATCAGAATGGGAAACGTGAACCAACGCCAAGGAGAGTTAATCCAGGAGACGCTGATCACAGTGGAAAACAAGATCGATCGCCGACTGCAAGGGAGAGAAGAGAGGCAGAGTCAGCTGGCTGGTCATGTGCACCACATGCAAAAGCTGTGTCAGGAGTTACGGACAGAAAATGTGGAACTGAAGGGCTTAGTACGCCACCTCCAGAATATATGCGACTATTTAGACAACCAAAGTCGGTGCAACAACCTCCTTTTTTGGTCTCCCACACGGAATACATCGTGGGGGGAAAGCAAAATGCTGGTCAAGAATGTCATAGAGGAGGGGTTGGGCGTTGACCAGGAAATCTTTGTGGAGCCTGCCCACAGCACTGGGAAGGCCATTGTGGTGAAACAAACAAGCACATAAACTGAACCAATCAAAACATTACGGTGACGTTTTCATCAGGGAAGATATATCAGTCATTGTCCAACAAAAGCAGAGGATGTTACGTAACATTCAGCAGGATCTACAAGAAAAGGGACAGACTGCAAAACTGCACTTTGACAAACTCATCACAGAGGATTCAGTGCAATAGTGTGATACAGACACCCAGCAAGTAGTGACTACAGACAAAGGAGGAACAGAAAAGACAGGAAAGATGATACAAACACCCAGCAAGTAGTGACTACAGACAAAGGAGGAACAGAAAAGACAGGAAAGATGATACAGACACCCAGCAAGTAGTGACTACAGAGAAAGGAGGAACAGAAAAGACAGGAAAGATGATACAGACACCCAGCATGTAGTGACTACAGACAAAGGAGGAACAGAAAAGACAGGAAAGATGATACAGACACCCAGCAAGTAGTGACTACAGACAAAGGAGGAACAGAAAAGACAGGAAAGATGATACAGACACCCAGCAAGTAGTGACTACAGACAAAGGAGGAACAGAAAAGACAGGAAAGATGATACAGACACCCAGCAAGTAGTGACTACAGAGAAAGGAGGAACAGAAAAGACAGGAAAGAACAAATCAGGAGAGAAGAGCCACTTACCGCAGCATGGCAACAGACCAGCAGATTTTCTGCTTCCTGTGGAAGACTTCCCTCCCTCAGTTCCATCAAGAGACAAGCCACTCAGCACTGCCAGAAGGCAACATCAGACTGGCAGGGACCGGCAGACCCAGAGACGGGAGAGAGGAGGCGGGACCAGTGACTGCAGGCAGCAACAGCCAGGGTCAGCTGACGTGCCACCTGCACAGGGAGGCACTGGCACTGGCTACAGCAACAGGGCCAGCCTGCCACACCGCAAGTACAACCTGCGCACACGAAGGCTGGCAGAGGACGGGGAAGCGGCCAGGCGTCACAACACCCAGGCAGAGGCAGACTCCTCCAAGCAGTTGGGGAAGAAGAACGCCCCTTCCCTTTCCAGCTCCGGTACTCCCCGAGGCCTCGGAAGAGGACGAGGCAGGACACCCCCAGCCCAGACCCGAATCGACGCCATGTTCCGTCTTCCGCAGCCTGCCCCTGCCTCAGTGACAGATGCTGATCACCATCCAGAGGTGACAGGTCAGGCAGAGGATGCCTGTCTCTCAGCCTCAGACGCCGATGACGAGGAGGTCAATGAAGATACCAGCTAGGAGACTGGCCGGCCCCAGGCAGCACCACATGTATCCTTTTGGGTGTATAGCACAGCTGGGCTGACAAGTAAACTGAGTGACCATGTCTGGGTTGAATATACTCCTAAACTTGATGTTGCTACATTCACATAAACTCTTATTGATGAAACTTTCATATATATAATGCATTTTCTGGATTCAAAAGTTTCTATGCGCAAATGTATGTGTGTATGCAAAGTAAGTTGGAATATATGTGGTCGTGTTTTGCCTGAAATTAATTTTTTACTGTATCTAAGTAAGATGGAATGTAGGAGATCATGTTTACCCTGAAATGAATTCTTTTGACAGACATTGACTTGATATTTTTAAT
>JASPKP010000523.1:5000-10000 GCA_030674155.1 Stramonita haemastoma | reverse complement strand
AAGTAGACTGTGTTTTTTTAAACTTCCTCTTTGGGTGAACTTCTTTCCACAAAAGGTACAAGTGTATGGTTTTTCTCCTGTGTGGGTTCTAATGTGGTTAGTTAATTGATGTTTCCTGATAAACTTCATATGACAATATGTGCACTTGTGTGGCTTTTCTCCTGTGTGGGTTCTAATGTGGTGAGTTAAAACCTGTTTCGTGATAAACTCCATATTACAATATGTGCACTTGTGTGGCTTTTCTCCTGTGTGGGTTCTAATGTGGCGAGTTAAAGCCTGTTTCGTGATAAACTTCATATGACAATATGTGCACTTGTGTGGCTTTTCTCCTGTGTGGGTTCTAATGTGGTGAGTTAAAGCCTGTTTCGTGGTAAACTTCATATGACAATATGTGCACTTGTGTGGCTTTTCTCCTGTGTGGGTTCTAATGTGGTGAGTTAAAGCCTGTTTCGTGGTAAACTTCATATGGCAATATGTGCACTTGTGTGGCTTTTCTCCTGTGTGGGTTCTAATGTGGTCAGTTAAGTTAATTTTTTGGGTAAATGTCTTATTACAATATATGCACTTGTGTGGCTTTTCTCCTGTGTGGGTTCTAATGTGGGCCGTTAAAGCCTGTTTCGCGGTAAACTTCATATGACAATATGTGCACTTGTGTGGCTTTTCTCCTGTGTGGGTTGTAATGTGCTCAGTTAAGGTACTTTTTTTGGTAAATGTCTTATTACAATATGTGCACTTGTGTGGCTTTTCTCCTGTATGATTTTTAATGTGGTTAGTTAAGCTACTTTTTTGGGTAAAAGTCATATTACAATATGTGCACTTGTGTGGCTTTTCTCCTGTGTGGGTTCTAATGTGGTCAGTTAAAGCCTGTTTCGTGGTAAAATTCATATGACAATATGTGCACTTGTGTGGCTTTTCTCCTGTGTGGGTTCTAATGTGGTGAGTTAAGTGTTGTTTTCTGGCAAACTTCATATGACAATATGTGCACTTGTGTGGTTTTTCTCCTGTGTGGGTTCGAATGTGGCAGGTTAAATTATTTTTCTGGGTAAAAGTCTTACCACAATATGAGCATTTGTAAGGCTTCTCTTTTGTGTGGGTTCGAATGTGGCCTGTTAAAGTGCTTCTCTGGGTAAATGTCTTTTTGCAATATGCGCAGTTGTATGGTCTTTCTCCATAGTGGATTTGCATATGTCTTCTTAAGTCTGTGTTGTATATGTATGACTTCTCACAATGTGAACACGTGTATGGCTGCTCTCCTTTGTGGATTCGCATATGCTTTTTCAAGTGTGTGTTGCATTTGTATGACTTCTCACAATGTGGACATGTGTATGGTCTTTCTCCTGTGTGGACTAGTATGTGGTTGTCTAGCTTGCTTTTCTTATCAAATAGTTTTGCACAATACTCACATAAGTGAGATTTTTTCTTGTACAAATTATCAGGTCTCCATCTGTAGCAGTCTGTTTCCTCTGAGTTGTGTCACAGTCAGCATATTTCACCTCACCCAAGTCATCAGGTATAAAGTCATCCTTGTTTGCCAGGTTATGATACTGTGTAGTTATTTTGCACCTGTCTCTTCCTTTGTCTTTCGACATTTCTCTTTTTTCAAAGGTGCATTGAACTGACTTGCTATTTGTTATTGTTTTATCACTGTTGTATGAAGCTGGGTCACAATCCTTCTGTTGTGTACTTGTGTTGTGGCTGTTTGCATTGCTTTGTTCATTCAAAGTTTGCTCACAGTCAGTGTACTTGTAAGTCTTGCGCCCAGTATGAGTTCGTCTGTGGCTATGTAAATTAGATTTTGACAGGAAAACCTGTCCACATTCATTGCACTTAAATGTGTTTTCTTTTACGTGAAATTTCCTGTGTCTATCAAAATCAATTTTCCTTCTAAAGCTTCTTCCACTGTCTGTGCATGTATATGTCTTTTGACCTGTATGAATTTGCTTGTGTTCTTTTAACCTATATTTAGTAGTGAACACTTTTCCACAGACATCACACAAGTATGTCTTTTGTATTCTATGCTTTCCCATAGGACTGTTGACAGCAGTGCTCTGTTCAGTGTCTTCTCCACTGTCAGTATTGTTTCCAGGTTTACCTGCCTTCTACAGTCTGATGTCTGACTAGAAGCTGCAGAATTTTCACAGAGGTATGGCTTGAATTCTGTGCAAACTGAAAGATGCTTTTTCACACAAAAATTACAGATGAAAACCTCAGCACACTTTATGCATGTGCATTGATTGTCTTGAGTTTGTACAATTCCTGCTGCCTTCCTTCCAGGTGTGTCACAGTTGTCTTTTGTGATGTGACCATACTCAGTTCTGCTGTGTCTGGATATGTCTTTCCTGATTTCATTTTTAATCTGTAAGAATGTCTCTATATTGTTCTTCAGCTCTTCAACACCACACCTGTCCATAATACCAGCAGACAACAGGGATTTGTGAACACATACAGTAAAGTCACACTGTCCTTGATTAGTTTGACTTCACCTGGGAAAGAGACACCTGTACTAAGGATCGCATTTTGGCAGCAACAGTTGCACCTTCTTTTGTATCATGAATATCTGCAGTGTGGTTACAGTTACATGTACAGCCAGTGGGAACATTTCCAATATCCTCTGCTTTAGTGCACCAGTACTCAGTGGTTTCCTGCTTGCACTGAATGTTCTGATAGAGGCTAGTTGTCTGTTCTGGGAATCCACTTGTCTCAGGCAGGTGTTGGGCATGTTCATGTTCAGTCACAGCATCTGTGTTGACAGGTGTGTTGGTCTGTGCTGAAGTGTCCTCTGTCTTGATGTTGGCTTTGCTGGGATGCCCTGGGTCATGTTGGAAAACTGAAGTAATCTGTATCAACAACAACAAAAAAACAACAACAACAACAACAACAACAAGTCATGAAAGTGTTTCATTCTATACATGTTACAGTTTATCTAACTGCTATGTGTTTGTGTGAGCGCTAGTGATATTCAAGGAGCTGAGGTTTTCTGTCTACCTCTTTTATAGTTTTATGACTAAATGCTAAAGCAGTTATGGCAATTAGCAGAATAATTGTGTATCTTTTTGTCTTTTTGTCCACCTGTACGTGCTTCCTTTTGTTTTAGATAAATCATCAGATGAGAAAACAGTAAACAGTGAATATTAGCAACACTTACTAGAAAAATGAGTATTATTTTTCTGTGTATCTTCAGCAAGGAAATGTTGATAAGAGATGGTACATTTCACACCCTGCCCCCTTGTGTGTTTGGAAAGATACCAGCATCAACAACTGCCACAGATGATGCAACATGTCAATGAATCACAAACCCTCCCTCCCCCCCCCCCCCCCCCCAAACGCTATCTCTACCCCACATCAGCCAGTTGTCACCACATTCTGCCCACTGACCACACTTGGACTAGGTGAAAGGAAGGAGCATGCTAAACTTAGCACCCTGGACAGAATAATATTGAATTTGTGGCTATGACACACTATCTCTACCCCACAGCAGTCAGTTTCCACCACATTCAGTGCCTTTCAACTGCTATTTATTTCATCCCATCTCAATCACGGGGGCCAACCTGTGCTCATTATAGCAGGAACTGACCACGCTTGGACTAGGTGAAAGGAAGGGGCATGCTAAACGTATCAATCTGGACAGAATGATATTGGATTTGTGCCCATGCACCCCCCCCCCCCTCCCCTATCCTCACTTTATTTCACTGCATATCAACAGCCACTGCCTGTCATTAATAAAAGAAAATTCTTTGAAAGACTGGAAATATTCAAATTACAATTAATAAGACAACTTTTGGTGGACAAATACAATAACATCTGGTTTAATGTGTAATGTGTAAAAGTCTTTTTATTTTTTTAATTTTTTTTTTTTTTACATATAATGCATGAAGCAACGTTTAGAAGGGAGTCGTTTAGAAGGGAGTGGGGATAACCATTTTCAATTTTGTTTTAAAAAAAATTCAAACACTCATTCTCATGTGTTTCAGTTTTTGAGTCTACACACACATGCCCACCCACCTACGCTGCATACCCATCCCCCCCCCCCACACACACACACATGCAAAACCCCTCCCACACACACCCACATACATACACTCACACGCACTTCTTTTGGTGTGGGTATTTTTCAATTTCTTTTTTAATCTTTTCCATTTGTAGGACATATCTTCTTAAGGTTTTTCGTTTTTCAAATATGCATATATATATATTATATATATATATATATATATATATATATATATATATATATATATATATATATATATATATAAAAATTTTTCTTAGATCATGGCTTTATGGAAAAAAACACAACTGCACTGCTTACTCAATGTACCATCTGGAAATAAAGGTTTGACTTTGACTTTGACACCCCCACACACCCGCACATACCTGCACATACCCTTACTTAGCCACATCACACACACACACACACACACACACACACACACACACACACACACCACACACACACACACACACACATGCAAAACCCCTCCCACACACACCCACATATATACACACACCCACACGCACTTCTTTTGGTGTGGGTATTTTTCAATTTCTTCTTTAATCATTTTCATTTGTAGGACATATCTTCTTAAGGTTTTTCGTTTTTCAAATATGCATATATATATATATATATATATATATATATATATATATATATATATATATATATATATATATATATATATATAACACAGAGAGAGAGAGAGAGAGAGAGAGAGAGAGAGAGAGAGAGAGAGAGAGAGAGAGAGAGAGAGAGAGAGAGAGAGATGTGATTTTTTTTTCTTAGATGGATGGCTTGATGAAAAAAAAAAGAGACTGCACTGCTTACTCAATGTACCATCTAGAAATAAATGTTTGACTTTGACTTTGACACCCCCACACACCGGCACATACCCACACATACCCTTACTTAGCCACAAATACACACACACACACACACACACAACACACACACACACACACACACACACACACACACACACACACACACACACACACACACACAC
>JASPKP010005234.1:2500-5000 GCA_030674155.1 Stramonita haemastoma | reverse complement strand
GGTGCACAGGGTTGAGAATAGAGACAGCTTCAGGTAGATATGAAACCTTCAGTAGTAGTAGTAGTAGTAGTAGTAGTAGTAGTAGTAGTAGTAGTAGTAGTAGTAGTAGTACTAGTACTAGTACTAGTACTAGTACTAGTATTAGTACCAGTAGTACTATTAGTAGCAATATTATCATTTGTTGTAGCAGCAGTAGTAAAGGAAGTAGAGATAATAGAGATAGTAGAAGTAGTAGTAGTAGTAGTGAGCAGCAGCAGCAGCAGCAGCAGCAGCAGCAGCAGCAGCAGCAGCAGCAGCAGCAGCAGCAGCAGTACCAGCAGCAGCAGCAGTACCAGCAGCAGCAGCAGTACCAGCAGCAGCAGCAGCAGTAGAAACAGTTGTTGTAGTAATACTAGTAGTAGTAGCAGCAGCAGTAGCAGCAGCAGCAGTAGCAGTAGCAGTAGCAGTAGTAGCAGTAGTAGTAGTAGTAGTAGTAGTAGTAGTAGTAGTAGTAGTAGTAGTAGTAGTAGTCACCGTCACTGTAGCAGAAGCAGCAGTAGCAGCAGCGGTAAAAAGTAGCTATACTAGCAGCAAGGACACACCTCTTGTCCTTCTGATTATTTTGATCTTCCTGGTGGGTACATATTTATAAATCAGGAGGGTCATTGCATTAACTGCGACCTTAGAACACACAGGGGCAAAATGCATCCCGGAATAATGAGGATGGATGAGTGACAAGGTCCTGACCTCCCCTCACCATGATGTCTGCCAACCACGTAAAACAGGGTCACGGAGGCTAAGCGCTGTTTGCTAGGGTCTGATAGCCTGACTGTCTGCAGTGAGTGGTATGGAGAGAGAGAGGGGTGGGTTGGTCTGTATTTTAGTTGGTGTTCTACTCTATCTCCTTGTCTCGAATCGGTTTTTCTATCTTTGTGTTTCTTTCACTCTGTTTCTGTATCCTTGTCCGTCTATCTGTTTGTCTTTGTCTCTTTTGTCTAGTTGTCTGTGTCTGTCTGTCTTTGTCTCTGTTTGTCTGACAGTGTGATTCTCTCCTTCCCTCCCTCCCTCTGTCTATGTGACTGTCTATGTGTCTGTCTGTGTGTTTGTGTGTCTGTCTGTATGTCTCTATCTCTGTCTCTGTCTCTGTGTCTTGTTCTGTCTGTCTGTCTGTCTGTCTGTCTGTCTATCTTGAGTGGATGACAAACTTTACAAAGCGGCATACAATCAGGGAGAGAGAGAGAGAGAGAGAGAGAGAGAGAGAGAGAGAGAGAGAGAGAGAGAGAGAGAGAGAGAGAGAGAGAGGAGAGAGAGAGAGAGAGACAGACAGACAGACAGACAGACAGACAGACAGACAGACAGACAGACAGACAGACAGACAGACAGACAGAGACAGAGACAGACAGACAGACAGACAGACAGAGACAAAAACACAGAGACATACACTGATACAGAAACACAGAGATACATACAGACAGACAGACAGAGACAGAGACAGACAGACAGTCAGACAGACAGACACACAGACACACAGACAGTTACACAGATATAGAGACAGAGAGAGACATACAAAGACAGAGAGAAGCTGACAGAACACATAAAGGCCAAAACTTAGATATGGCGGGGTTTTCCTTGTGGGTGGTGGCAGGCATAACCTAGGGTACAGGGTTACAGGGTTCAGGACCTTGCCACTTAAAGCATCCTCCCCAGTTCTGTGTGCTTCATGCCCCTGTGGGTACGTGCTGCTATCACAGGTAATGCAGTGACCCCAGAGGTAGTGCACCCACCGCACAGCTACCACCCTGTTTACTTTAGTATGTGGCATGGCTTGATTACAAGGTGGAAAACCCCACCGAGCAAAACATGAACTGGATAAATAAGATAACAACTATGACAACATTTAAATACTACCTTTTCTTGCGTGTCTGACTGTTCTAAACTGGATAAATAAGATAACAACTATGACAACATTTAAATACTTCCTTTCCTGTATGTCTGCTTGTTCTGAACTGAGTAAATAAGATAACAACTATGACAACATTTAAATACTACCTTTTCTGCGTGTCTTACTGTTCTTATGAGTGCCAACATTATCAAGGTGTATAAGAAGAGGGGTGAGGAGGAGGCGGGGTGGGGGGTGGGAGTGGAGTAGAGGTATTGCCATATCACATACTTCTATAGATTTTCTAATTGAGCATCTTGTTGAGATGTTGTTAGTGTCACTAATCATGATAATTTTTGTTGTATTTTTGTTTTGTGTTGTGACTATGATCTTAACTTTTCTTTTAAACTGTAAGGTTTTTTTGTCTTTCTCTTAAATTTCTGGATGGCTCGATGAATAAAATTTGCTCAGTCAATGTCTTCTTTCTCTTCATCCATACTGTAGTCCTGTCGACTGCAGGGGCAGCACTGAAGATTTTGGAACCAGCTTTCTCCACAACTGCAATCTTCTGCTTTCTATACCATTTTGACAAAAATTGACACCACCCTGCTTCCTTTCTTGTCCCCCTCCCCTACCACCCTC
>JASPKP010005233.1:12500-16229 GCA_030674155.1 Stramonita haemastoma | reverse complement strand
GGGAGAGGGGAGGGGGGTGAGAGAGGGGTGAGAGAGGAGGGGAGAGAGAGAGAGGGAGAAGGAGATGGGTTGAGAGAGAGAGAGAGGGAGAGGGAGAGGGTAGAGAGAGGAGGAGGAGGGGTGAGAGGAGAGGGGAGAGGGAGGGGGAGAGAGAGAGAGAGGGGAGGAGAGGGGAGGGAGAGATGATGAGAGAGAGAGAGAGAGAGAGAGAAAAGGAGAGAGAGAGAGGGAAGAGAGGGGGAGAGAGAGAGAGAGAGAGAGAGAGAGAGGAAAGGAGGACAAAGAAAGGGCCCAAGACAAGCAAAGGGCCCAAAGGTAAGGCGAAAGAAATGCAAGGCAGACTTTTCTTGTTTCAAGAATACTAAATAGGCACGACGGGCTTGTTTACATCTAGTCCCGCCTTTATAAAGGAAGTGAGTGAGTGAGAGAGAGAGAGAGACAGAGAGAGAGAGGACAGAGACAGACAGACAGAGACAGACAGAGAGGGCACAGACAGAGAGAGGAGAGAGAGAGGAGAGGGGAGGGATGAGAGGATGGTAGAGAAGAGAGAGACTGGAGAGGGATGGAGAGAGGAGGAGAGGTGGGAGAGGGGAGAGGAGAGGAGAGAGAGTAGGAGTGAGAGGGAGGGTGATAAGAGGAGGAGAGGGAGAGATGAGGAGAGAGAGAGGAGAGAGAAAAAATTTGAAAACTTTCTTTATTCAAAGAGGGTAATAGAATAAGCAAAGATTGCTTTTTTACATCCAGCCCTCGGAAAAGACTCCCCCCCCCACCCCCCCCCCCCCCAACACACCCAAAACAAAAGATAAACAAGCAAACAAAACCCCACCAATATACATGAAAGTTGCAAATGTACCCAATATGAAAATAGATAAGGAAATACTTTCGAACGAACAAGCAAATACTAAATACAAAGGGTACAGAAAAAATCAATTTCAAGATTCATGAGAGAGAGAGAGAGAGAGAGAGAGAGAGAGGAGAGAGAGAGAGGAGAGAGAGAGAGGATGAGAGAGATGAGGAGAGAGAGAGAGAGATGGAGAGAAGACGATGAGAGAGAGAGTTGGGAGAAAGAGAGAGAGAGAGAGAAATGAAACGAATGAACGAATGAATGGAATGAGATTTAAAGAGGGTAATGGCATAAGAAAACGTGCCTTTTTATAACACCTTCTGGGTGAAAAAGGAAGAAAATAAAAGAAGGCATAGCGATAACAAACAAACTGCACATATAACATTGTATGAGTGAAGAAAAAAGAAAAAAAAATCCATAACATCATCCAAATACAAAAACATTTTCTACGTTATGCTTTATCTTTTACAAAATGAGAGAACAAAATCACAAAATCAGATTAGAAAAATAAGAAATATGATTGACTAGAGAGTAGAGTTGAGTTAGAGTAGAGTAGAGTAGAGTAGAGTAGGTAGAGTAGAGTAGAGCAGAGCAGAGCAGAGCAGAGTAGTGTAGAGAACTGACAGAGAAGGGATAGACAGGCAGATGAGAGATAGAATACAGACAGACGGACAGACTAAAGACACTCAGTTTCACAGGCAGGCAGAACGACAGACATACAGACAGACAGACAGACAGAGAATGACAGCCAAGCTGATAAAAAGACATATGTAAAAACATGATTAAATGAAGTCATGGCAAACCCCATGACTGACATTTTGTCCGTTTAACAAGAAAACAATATGCTTTTTTTTTTTTATATAAGACAGATCAACAGCCAGTCTCTGTCAGCCTTCATTCATAAGAAAATGTTTCAATGATTTTTTAAAGTTTAGCATAGAAGTTACACTGTTTAAGGAATGCTGGAGGTTATTCCAGTAAGTGCCACCGCTATATACAAGACTTACTTTTAAACAGATCTATTCTTGGTTTTGGCCAGTAAGTTTATGTGAATGACGATATGTAATTTATTTGAAAATGTTTTGCCAGAGTGGGCGGTGCATTTCCATACCACTATTCTGTGCATCATTAAAGCTTTGTTGTATTCCAACTGCAATTTAATGGCAAAATACCAACTGATTTATAGTCCACGGAAGTTAATGAGCTTGATTTCAATGAATAAGTTTAATGGCACGCTTGTATAATCTAATCAGAGGTTTTAATGTATTTGCACTTGCAGAATCCCACAAGGTTGATGCGTATTCTATAACAGAACTTATGTGTGCATGGAAAAACTGTTTTCTAGTGCTAAGATTAAGGAATGTTTTATTTTGGATAACTGAAAACCTTTTGCGATACAACTTTACTTAGATTGGCGATAGTGATCTTGCCATGAAAGATTATGATCAATAATGATTCCTAGCACCTTGTGGAAATTTACTTCTTCAATTTTTTCACCTGAAACATTTATAGGGAAATATAGAAGAGATCTGATTCTGTCGTTTTGTCTGGTTGTTATACACATACATTTAGTCTTTATTGGATTAAGGGACATGTGATTTAGTTCTGCCCATCTGGTAAGCTGATGTATATTGTCTTGGAGATTAGATGCAAAATTTGTAAGGAATGATTTTCAGCATAAATTGAATTGTCATCTGCAAATAATTCACAACAAGCATTCATGTACAATGGTAAATCATTAATATATAGAGAGAAAAGTATAGGACCCAGAACTGAACCTTGGGGAACACCATTGGTCACTGTGAGAAAATCAGACTGAGACTTTCCAACAAAGACTGACTGTTGTCTATTTGATAAAAATGATTCAAAAAATTGAAAGGTATTCTTTGATATTCTATATAGGTGTAGTTTCTTTAACAGAAGTGTGTGGTTTATCACATCGAAAGCCTTTGCAAAATCGGCGAAGACAACTCCGGTAAACATTTGTTATTAATATTCAGAAGCCATTTGTCTACCATATTTATCAGAGCCGTTGTGGACATGAATGTTTTTTTCTGAAACCTGATTGACTTGGATTGATTAGGTCATTTTTTTCTTAAATGTAAAAAAAGTAAAGATTTTTTAACATGCTTTTCTAAAGGCTTTGATAAGATAGACAAAATTGATATCGGCCTGTAATTCGATGGGTCATCTGATGCGCCAGATTTTAAAGAGAGGAATTACTTTAGCCTTTTTAAAATGAGAAGGAAAATAAGCTTTGTCAATACAAAGATTATAAAATATAGGTAAGGGTGTTGCTATTACAGGCGCAGCAATTTTAATTATTTTACCATCTAGTCCATCAACATCTTTTGTGGTTGACTGCTTTAATTGTAAGAGGGATGTCAGCACTTCAGGTAAGGAATATAAATGGAATGTCTAATTTAGAGTGTATATTTTTAGACTCACAATTATGCTCTTAATGTTTCAAATCATTACTTTTCCAGTCTTCACACTTTATTAGGTTATTGGCTATCCCAACAAAATGTTTATTCAGGCTCAAGGATGAAATATCTTTTAACTGTAGTTTGTGCCTTTTTGTTAGTTTTATTTGTTAGTAGATTAATGGCTTTCCAAATGTTGTCTGCAGTTTTTTCTGTCCGATACAAGATCTTGAAAGTACTTTTGTTTTGTACACGCTTCATGTTTGTCACCTTGTTTCTTTGGTTTTAAACTCTTTATCATGTTTAGACTTTAAAACAGTCTCTTACTTTTATTTCGTTCTCTATTTCTGTGATATCCATGGAGGTTTTGGCTTGAATTTCACTCGTTTTGTTTTTATTGGAGCTGTTTATTATATATTTTAGAAAAGGTGCGTATCCAGAAGTCTATGGCTTCACCTGGAT
>JASPKP010005233.1:0-5000 GCA_030674155.1 Stramonita haemastoma | reverse complement strand
TCTGTCCCCTTGGCATTTTTTTTTTCTTTCCTTTTCTTTCTGTTTCTTTCTTTCTGTCTGTCTTTCTTTTCATTTCTTTCCTTTGTTTCTTTCTTTTCTTTTCTTTCTATCTTTCTGTCTTTTCTTTTCTTTCTATCTTTCTGTCTTTTCTTTTCTTTCTATCTTTCTGTCTTTTTCTTTCTTTTGTTTGTTTCTTTTCTTTCTTTTCTTTCCTTTGTTTGTTGTTTTTTGTTTCTTTTCTTTTCTTTTCTTTTTTTTTCCTTTCTTTCCTTCTTTCTTTCTTTCGTTCTTTTTCTTTTCTTTTTCTTTTCTTTTTCTTTTTTTCTTTTCTTTTCTTCTTTTTTTTTTTCTTTCTTTCTTTTCTTTCTTTCTTTTCTTTTCTTTCTTTTCTTTCCTTTTTTCTTTCTTTCTCTTTTCTTTTTTTAACACAAACTTGTCCCAGACTATTTTTCACGTCGTGCGGATGGCAAAGGCTCTGTTATCTGTATCAACGAAGGTATCCATCTAGGAAATTCTGTGTTAGAAATTTCTCCTTTCTTTTTCATTAGTGTACAATTTTTTCTCCCTTTTTCTTTTCTTTATTTTTTGGGTTACCACTTTTATTTTCCCCTTTTTGTTTTCCTACTCCACTCGCTCTTTATCATAAAAAACCAAAACGAAAAAGGGCCTGATATTTTTTTCTCCTAAACGTAAGGTCAGTCATTTTTATGGTCAGTCATTTTCATGGATAGGGGCTCCCATTCAGGAAGAAAACAAACGGTCCTTGCTCCACAGGTCATAGCAGGTCTGCATGTGGAAGCCTTCTAAAATTGTCGCTTCAGAGCTTTGACACAGTTAAAGTTAAAGTTAAAGTCTGTCCCGAGCCTAAGGCTCATCAGGCCGGTGCGTATCCCGGTTTCTGTGGCGTTAAGCGACTGAGAGTCATAGACTCCCCCTGGTTAGGACGCCAGTCTATCGCAGGGTTAACCCCCAACACAAGGTTGGTACCCCTTTTACACCTGGGTGGGGTGAGAAAATAGCCGTAAAGTGCCTTTTCCAAGGGCACAACGCCATAACCGAAAGCTAGGATCGAACCCGCAACCTTTAGATTATGAGTCCAACGCCCTAACCACTAGACTACAGCGGCGGCGCTTTGACACACAACCGGGTTAAAAAGGGTCTGTTCAAATCAATCCTTAATACATTATGAGGACGGGATCGGGATAGCTCAGTGGTCAGAGCACTCACTTTCCCCAAGCGAAGGTTAAGCAGCATCAAGCGTTATTACCAAGTGGATGAGTGACCGTTTGAGCACTTTCGCTTCAGTACAGTTCCCCAAGTTCACCCAGGTGTAAATGGGTACCTGCCCTCTTTAGGGTCAGGGGACGTAAAACAGCAAGGGAGAGGAGATGGGCGCCGCCCTCAATATGCTGGCCCTAAAGAAGCTGAAGTTTCTGATGACTCGCTCTCCAACGACCACATAGGTTATAGGACACATTTACCGCTTACCTTTACCTTATGCTCCAAACAAGTTGAACTCTTCAGACTTTGTCTCTGTCAGTGTGTTCCAGCCATGTGAAATCCAGCATAAGGTAAAGGTAAAGGTGTCCCATAACCTATGTGGTCGTAGGGGAGCGAGGCATCAGAAACCTCAGCTTCTCTAGGGGCCAGCATAATCATTGAGGGCGGCGCCCATCTCCTCTCCCTCACTGCTTTACCTGAATCCAGCATGCAGACCCCATATCCCCATCCCTCTCCTGATAGCAGAATGCAGGGTAGGTATGTTGGTGCTATCCATACCATTGGTCTAAGCTGATGGCAAAACTCTTCTTCTGCCAGAAAAGTGGCTGACGGGGTGCGTGCAGTGGTGGTTTATGCGCAAGAACGCTGCGCATGCATTTGAACAACAGGGTCCATGGTTTATAGACAGATCCGAAAAGACTCTCAGAGTAGTGGAGACATTGTCAATGTTCACTCCACTGCTAGGGGTAACTATTCCTTCAAACCACCATTTTGCCAGAGACTACTATCCCGCATCTTCAGTTACTGAGTAATTACCGAGTACAGCCTTTTAACTGCTAGGCTATTCTGCCCCTATACAAAACAAGGTATAGATTGTACTGAGAATTGGACTTGAGTCACCCAGGAGTCAGGTTGAGTGATTCTGCCACTGGGCCACCGATGGCTACAAAGAAGGTTTTTTTTGTCAAAACGAATAAATAAATATTTAAAGCCGCATCTGGATGTAAAACGTACAGTAACAGATCTTAATATTACCATTGTACTGTGTTCCAAAAAACCTACTCAAATCTGTAAAGCACGAACACAAAATGCGAAAAAAATCTCTGATAAAGATCAAACTCCGACAGGGAAAGAAACATCCAACTCCCCACCCCGTTTGGTAGTTTTTGACACTAAGCATACACCATAGAGTCCTCAGTATCCTATTATTCTCTTATTGCGATAAACCTCCTTACTTTCAGATTACTAAACGGGTTATTAAAATTTAACGTTCTGTTTTGTCTTGTTTCTTTTTGTTTTTGTTTTGCTTTGTCTGTTTCCTTTTTTTGTGGCTTTCCGTTTTGCTCAGACGAAAAAACACAAAAACCAAAGTTAAGCAGCATCGAGCATAGCTACCAATTGGATGGGTGACCGTTTGCGCGCCTTGGCTTCAGTACAGTCCTCCAGTTCACCCAGCTGTAAATGGATACGTGCCCTCTTTAGGGTCAGCGAGGGAGAGGAGATGGGCGCCGCCCTCAATATGCTGGCCCCTGGAGAAGCTGCGGTCTGTGCTGCTTAGTTCTCCTACGACTACATAGGTTATGAGTCACCTTTACCTTTATACCGTCTTAGGCACAATACAAGACAAAACAAAAAGACATAACAAGTGAGTGATGAAGACAAGACCTTTGTTGCTATATTGAAGACTCATACTACATTATAACATTTGTAAAAGAACGGGAGGACGCAGGAAACGGTTCGAGAGGACAAGGGGGGTGGGGGGGGGGGGTGGGGGCGGGAAGCGAGGAGGAAAGCGTGTGAAAACAAACAAATAAACAAGCAAAGGAACGAACAAACGTGGGGTGTTTTTTTCATGTCAGACAGAACAAACCAAAGAGGAAACGATTAAACACTTTTAATCTTTTATAATAATTATCATAGATCAGATTTACTTATTCATTACAACTGATTGGTTGATTGATTGATTGATTGATCGATTGGCTGATTTGATTGATTGATTGATTGATTCATTCATTCATGTATTCGTTCCTTCCTTCCTTCCTTCCTTCTTTCCTTCCTTCCTTCCTTTTTTCTTTCTTTCTTTCTTTCTCTCTCTCTCTCTCTCTCTCTCTCTCTCTCTCTCTCTCTCTCTCTCTCTCTCTCTCTCTCTCTCGCTCTCTCTCTCTCTCTCTCTCTCTCTCTCTCTCTCTCTCTCTCTCTCTCTCTCTCTCTCTCTCTCTCTCCCTCTCTCCCTCTTTCTTTCTTTCTTTTTCTCTTTCTTTCTTTTCTTTCTTTCTTTCTTTCTTTCTTTTTCTTTTCTTTTCTTTCTTTCTCTCTTTCTTTCTTTCTTTCTTTCTTTCTTTCTTTCTTTTAAACTGCAGGACAGGAAGAAGCATACACCACGATGTTTCACCTAGTCCTTAAGCGAATACATGAAGGATAAACCTGCTGGTAGAATCAAACTCCAAACCTTTCATGTACCAGCTTGGGCCAACGGGTGCCATTTTAATGGCGCGCACTGGAGGCGTGGGTTTAAGAGGGGGGTAAGCCCAGAGAGAGAGAGAGAGAGAGAGAGAGAGAGAAGAGAGAGAGAGAGAGAGAGAGAGAGAGAGAGAGAGAGAGAGAGAGACTGAAAGAGACTGAAAGAGAGAGAGAGAGAGAGAGAGAGAGAGAGAGAGAGAGAGAGAGAGAGAGAGAGAGAGAGAGAGAGAAGAGAGAGAGAGAGAGAGAGAGAGAGAGAGAGAGAGAGAGAGAGAGAGAGAGAGACTGAAGAGAGAGAGAGAGAGAGAGAGAGAGAGAGAGAGAGAGAGAGAGAGAGAGAGAGAGAGAGAGAGAGAGAGAGAGAGAGAGAGAGAGAGAGAGAGAGAGAGAACACTGAACACTGAACACTGAACACTGAACACTGAACACTGAACTGATTTAATGTACATTGGCCATGGACCACAATACATTTCTTGGGCTTGGGATGGAACAAAGGGTTCATTCGTATCATAGGCAAGGCAAATGCACAAAAGGTATAGATTCATGCTGATCAAAAGAAGAAAAACACATTATTCTAAATCATGATTATGAATCTAACATGAAACAAAACCAAATCACAGAAACATAATTTCTAGGGAAAATTGTGGAAATCATGCATATCAATTACGTAACGAATCATAAAAGTATTCAAAATACATCCTGAATTAGCATTTTCTTTCTTTTATTGATAGAATGAAAAACATATCTAGACAAACTGTGCCTGTACTCATCATTTGTTCCACTGAACAGATCGTGCAATGGTACGTTGATACATTTACTTAAGAATCTTTCTCTCAAGTCATGGTATACATAACATTCCCATAAAAAGTGGGCTTCATTTTCAACTTTCGTTTTACAGAAGGGACACATTTTTTTCCTCGATTATTCTCACTATATCTATATACATTATTATTAAGGGGTAGAACATTAAATCTGGCTTGAGTAATTGCGACTCGAAAGCAGTAGACATCAATAGAGTTTATATACTCCTCTTTTACAAAAATACTTTTAAATGATCTGTAATTTTCATACCTCTCTTTATCTCTTATAGTCCCCTCCCATTCTTGAATGAACATATCTATTAATCTTTGTGTAAACATACGTAAGAAAAGTTTTACATCCCCAACACCTTGTTGCATCCAAACTATGTTAAAACCTGTTTCACACAAATAATTTCTCTTTATTTTGGAAATCCAGCAGTATTTACCATTTCTATCTAACTCTAACAGCATGCAGTAAGCGTTATATGGTATTCTATTCTGATCCATTTGCAATAGTTT
>JASPKP010005232.1:0-16229 GCA_030674155.1 Stramonita haemastoma | reverse complement strand
GGGTTTTAAAACAGGGATAAAAACTCGGACTTGTCGCTGTGAAGAGGGGCGTGTTGATGCCTCGTAGCGTCCCGGGGGCTTGTCGCATAAAAAACATCCCCCCCTTTCGGGAAATTTATGTATGTGAATTCAGGTCTTACAGCACTCTTATCTTGTGCTTGTGCGGGCCTGGACAGTTGTTCAAAGAATTGTGCTGTTTTGGGGGGTGGCCCCCTGCGCCGAAGTGGGATGTTTTTGTCCCCTCAGTCCCTAAATCGGATAATTCTGCTGGGATTTAAATTAATCTAAAAACCAAAACTGGAAGTTCTGTGCTAGGAATTTTTTCTTTTCTGTCACTCGCTTTTTTTCTCTTTGTTCTTTTTCTTCTGTAAATCTTTCGTGTTTATTTTTCCTTTTGGTCCATTCATTCCTTGCCTTTTTTCCCCATAAGACTTAAAAGATAACAATTTTTTCCCACCCCAAAAGTTGGATGCGAAATTTTGACGCCCTTTGATTCGAACCCCTTCAAGGGGTTTTTTTTGGGAGTTAACTTTAGTCAAAACTCCGCTCTCACAAAATCCTTCGGATGGACTATAAACCGAAGTGTGTGCGAAAGCTTTTGGAATTCTTGGCACCGTTAAATCCTGCGGGTGCGTGCGTGCGTGCGTTGCGTGCGTGCGTGTGTTGGGGTGTTGTGTTATGGGGTGAGTGGTGTGTGTGCGTGCGTGGTGCGTGCTTTGCGTGCGTGTGTGCGTGCGTGCGTGTGTTGTGTGTTGTGTGTGCGTGCGTGCGTGCGTGTGTAATAAAAAAAAAAGTGTACGTGATATTCTGTTCGCCGACATATCTTAAGAAAGCTAAAAATAAAAAAATATATAAGGGGGAAAAAATTTAAATCAACAAAAACTGATCCCGGGCTACTCACAAGCCCAGTTTGTAGGGGTTTTTTTTTGGGGGTGCGTGTGTGTGTGTGTGTGTGTGTGTGTGTGTGTGTGTGGTGTGTGTGTGTGTGTGTGTGTGTGTGTGTTGTGTGTGGAGGGGGGGTGCCGCGGCGCCGCGCGTGTTGTGTGTGTGTGTTTTGTGTGGTGTGTGTGTGTGTGTGTGTGTGTGTGTGTGTGTTTTGTGTGTGTGTGTGGGGTATGGAAGCCAGTTTATCTAATGGTTGTGAGTTTGTGTGTGTGTGTGTGTGTGTGGGGTGTGCGTGTGCGTGCGGTGCGTGCGTGCGTGCGCGCGGTGCGTGTGTGTGTATGTGCAGAAAACCTGCTTGTCTAAAAGGCTGTGTATGTGTGTGTTCGTTTTAGTGTTTGCCTTTCCCTCTGAGAGATGTACCTAGCTTCAACAGGAGAATCAATACGGGCAACAACAGCTGAAGATAGTTTAACAAACCAGCCTCAGGAAATCACCGCTGGGTGGGTCACAACGGGGCCGTTTTTTCCCTCTGCAATCTCTTCTTGACAGAGGCATCAACGAAACAAACAAGAACATGGTCGATGAGATTAAACAGGATGGCCTAGTGGTCAGAACGTTGCGCTCGCAATTTGACGACCCGGGTTCGAATCTCGTTTAAGAAAGGGTTTTTTCCTCCGGAATAAACATCAGTGCCGATCCATCACCCAAGGAAGTCCTTCGGTGAGACTATAAACTGATGTCCTGTGTGCAAACGCACGTAGAACATCTTTCGTACACGTTAAAACCTGTTCCGCTTCTTTGGAAGAGTAGGCCCTTGTGTGGCGATGGGAACGAATGACAAAATGTAAAAAAAAAACTGCATACACACGGGTACTGGATGTAAAAAAGCAAATGAGTGCTTATTCCATTATCCTCGAAAATAAAAATTAAATAGATAAAAAGACAAAGAAAAGTGTGTGTGTTTTGTGTGTGTGTGTGTGTGTGTGTGTGTGTGTGTGTGTGTGTGTGTGTGTGTCTGTTGTGTGTTGTCTGTTTTTGTCTGTGTGTGTTCTGTGTCTGTGTGTCTGTGTGTCTGTGTCTGTGTGTGAATGGGTGGGTGAGTGGGTGGGTGGGGGGGTGTATCTGTGATTTCTATCCCCTTTTTTATCGTAGCTGCAATTAAACCAAGTTTTCTTTCTTCCGTCATCGGGCTTTTTTACTGTACATATTTCTGATTAATTAACAGAGCATAATAAAAGCTCAGATTAATCTTGTCAAGTCTTGCTCTGAGTAAATTATTAGTTGCGTACTTATGACGATATATGATTTGTTCATTAAAAAAAAAAAAACTAGACTAAACCAGCGTGCGTTATCAACTCATCATCCTGTGTGCATTTTGGGGATTTTCAGGTGAGATGAGAGAGCCAGATCACCAAGTACTGGGGATGACCCCAGGGTGTTAAGCTGGGGAACGCTCAATAACAACAGTGATTGGAAAACCCCATAATACAAACCAAAGTTAAACATTCGATTTTTTTTGTTCTGTTTTTCGGCTTGAGCTCTGGGGTTCACCAATAGTGAGATTTTGCATATGAAACCCTTTTAAAGGAGGCCCCATTCTGACCGTAAGGCCCCCAAATTCTGACCGTAAGGCCCCATTCTGACCGTAAGGCCCATTCTGACCGTAAAGGCCCCATTCTGACCGTAAAGGCCCCATTCTGACCGTAAAGGCCCCATTCTGACCGTAAAGGCCCCATTCTGACCGTAAAGGCCCCATCTGACCGTAAAGGCCCCATTCTGACCGTAAAGGCCACATTCTGACCGTAAAGGCCACATTCTGACCGTAAAGGCCACATGCTGACCGTAAAGGCCCCATGCTGACCGTAAAGGCCACATTCTGACCGTAAAGGGCCCCATTCTGACCGTAAAGGCCCCATTCTGACCGTAAAGGCCCCATTCTGACCGTAAAGGCCCAGGCCATTCTGACTTCGAGGATGGTGTCTAAACACAACACCTGCATGTTTGTTTTGTTTTGGTTTTTTTGTCATCTGTTCCTACCGGCACGAAATGGCTTAATCCTCCAATAGGAGGAAACGGGTTTTCAACGTGTGTGCAAAAGATGTTCTGCGTATGTTCAAAAACGGAACGTCGGTTTGTACTCTCATCCGAAGGCCCTTGGGGGAGTGGAATTGGCACTGATGTTAATTTCAGGGGGAAAATCCCTTGAAGAAGCGCCTTGGTGTTGGCTCGAACCCAGGCCTTAAGATCACGAGCTCAACGCTTCTAACTACTAGGCTGTGCCTATGCCACCCCATAAAACAGCCGATTGAATCTCCTGTTCGATAATTGAAGCGCTGAGATAAAAAAAAAAAATTCAAAGCTGATAATACACGCGTCACATTCATGTTTTTTCCCACCCCCGCAACCTAAATTCTCTCTCTCTCTCTCTCTCTCTCTCTCTCTTCTCTCTCTCTCTCTCTCTTCTCTCTCTCTTCTCTGGCACATAACAAACAAACAAACTTTCCCTCCTTTTTGCCACCAACTATCATAAAGCAGTTGACTCGCAGGTTTGGTCCGCGTGGGTTCACCATTTTTATTTGCCTAGTTCACTCAGTCTTTTGACGGGCACAATGGCGGAAAAAAAAGCAATATTCCTATAGAAGCAGTCACGGGTGAGAGAGGTGACAGTCATAAAATCGATACGGTTAGAGAGAGAGAGAGAGAGAGAGAGAGAGGGGAAGAGAGGAAGAGGGAGAGAGAGAGAGAGAGAGAGAGAGAGAGAGAGAGAGAGAGAGAGAGAGAGGGTCAGCTGATAAGGCCATTTCTTTGTCCTGGGATCAATGGCTTGTCCCCCTCTCCCACCCCTACCCCCACCCCTCAGAAAAGAACCGACCGACTACTGTAATAAATCACAAGAGATGGTCAACCCATACGGGGTACTGAGGACACTTTTTTTGTGCTTATTGCCAAGTGATCGAACTACGTGGCTTTTGGGGCAGGGGAGGGGGGAGGGGGGGAGGGGTGTATTCACTTGCGTAAACAAAGTGACAGACTCACAACTTGATTTATGTAAAACAAGCTACATGAGAACTCTGAACTCTGAACAATTTTGTTGTAGAAGGCCACCGGACCCATTACAATTTCACATACTTCCTCATCCCCCCTCCCGCCAATCCCATTCCCTCAACCTCGTTCTCATTCCTTGTTAAGAATGCACCTGAAAAACACTTCAAGCTCACCAGTTTGTACTAATTGTATCATTCACTTATGGTATAAGCACACATCTGCTTGGACTGTTTGAACCTGTTTGAAATATTTCACACAAAAACAGATTGCATAAATACATGATTGAATAAAATTTGGTTAAAAGATTATAATTAGGGTACAAATTGTATCAACCCATAGGCTATATGAGAGAGAGAGCGAGAGAGACAGACAGAGCGAGAGAGAGAGACAGAACACAGAGAGAGAGACAGATTGAGAAAGAGAGAGAGAGAGAGAGAAGAGAGAGAGAGAGAAGGAGAGAGAGAGGGAGAGAGAGAGGGAGAGAGAGAGAGAGAGATGAGAGAGAGAGAGAGAGGAGAGAGGTAAAGTAAGGTAAATTCTTTTATTCGAGGATAATAGATAAGCACTCGTGTGCTTTTTTACATCCAGTCCCCACCCTTTTCAGGGATAACATCAAGATAAAAAGATAGCCTCAATTAAACAAGAACAATTATAATGATCCAAATACCAAGAGCAAAAAACTATAATATCAAACAACGGAAAGAAATAAGACAGAGAACAAAAATAAGGTAATGTATAAAGGGAGAGGAGAGAGGGGGAGAGGAAGGAAGAGGAGGAGAGAAGGGGGAGGAGAGGGAGAAGAAGAGGGGAAGAGAAAGAGAGGGGGAAGAGGGGAAGAATTTTAAAATTGAAGGTAATAGAAAAAAGTTCACGGTATTTTTAAACCCAGCCCCGAAAATAAAGGAACATGATGAAAAAACGCGTTTTCCCAAACCCACTACAACCCTCTTTAAATGGAAAAAAAGCTCTTAAGTCGGAAAATGGTTCCTATTGGCCTACTTAAAACGACATAGCAACTCAAAAAATTTTTTTAAAGTGTACTTAAGGTTTTTAACGAGAGAGAGAGAGGGGGGAGAGAGGAGAAAAGGGGGAGAGAGAAAAGGAGGGAGAGGGGGAGAAAAGGAGAAGAGAGGAAAAGAAGAAAAACCCCGACAGCCGACAGCGACAGACAGACAGCAGAAGACAGAAGACGACAGACAAACGACGAGGGGACGACAGGACAGAAGAGAAGGAGGCGGCAGCAGAAGAACAGACAAAAAAAGAAGGACAGGGGGAACGACAGACACAGACAGAAACACAGAAGAAGCACAAGAGGGGAAAGAACAAAGACAGACAACGAAGGAGGGGGACAGACAAAAGAGAGAGACGAAGAGAGAGAAAAATAGAGAAAGGAGAGAAAAAAAAAAAAAGGAGAGGGAGAGAGAGAAGGGGAGAGAGGAAGAGAGAGAGGAGAGAGAGGGAAGAGAAAAAGAGAGGGGGAAAAGAAAGAAGAGAGAGAGGGGGGGAGGAAATTGATAGAATAAAGGAATTTTTCTAAAAAGTTTTTTGGGGAGGAAATTTCTATGTAAGATTTCCCGTTATTGCCCTCACTCCCTTTTTAATCTTTTTTCTTCTTTTCTTTTTTCTTTTTTTCTTTTCTTTCATCTTTTTAAGTCTATTATAAAGGTGTGGAAAAGGGTCATTACGTTCAAAGTACAAAAAGGGGGGAATGGGGGAAGAGGAAAGGTTCTTGTGTTTCTCAGTTTTTGTCCCTACCCACAGTAAAAAAAATTACCGTGTCCCCACGGGCCAAGCACCAAAAAAACAAACCTACGCAAAAAAAACGAAAACAATAAAACAAAACAAAAAAAACGCACGGATAATACTGCGGGTGCAAAAAATTTTGGGTTTAAAAAAAAATCCAAAAATTTTGTTCTGATAAAAAAAAACCCTGACTAAACACCAACGAATGGAAGTGTTCCAACATAGCATTTGACAGGACCATTTTGGTTAATCCGTTTGATACAAAGAATGTTTTTAAAGGGCACGCTGAGGGGGTATGTCTACCCAGACAACAGTGTAGGAAAATGTTGCTTAATTTTTTTTGAAAAATGCTAGTTATTTTTAATATTTGAAAAACGTTGTGTGGTTTGGTTTGGGTTTTTTTTTTCACCAAAGGAGATTTTGCGTATGCCCCCCCATCCCCCAACCCCATTTAGTACCGCATTCCAATTGGGTGATGTTTAAACACGACACCGTGGTTAAAATTTGGCCATCGGGGCCCCGGTTGGAAAATGACAAGTTTTCAAAACGCATACACCGGGGCGGAGTAAAAAAGAAAATTTGATTGCTTATTCCTTACCCTTAAAAGAATGAAAAAAAATGAATAAATAAAAAAATGCGGCTTTTTTTTTTTGTGTCTGTTCCCCCGGCACAATGGCCCCCCCTTCCCAAAAGGGGAAGGGGTTTTTAAGATGCGCACGAGTCCGATTTCTTTAAAGGGGCTCGGTTTATGTTTTGGACTTTGACTTTTTGTCAAAGTGAAGGGAAAAAAAGGAAGATGGGGGAAACGAAAAACCCGTTCCCTGTTAAATTTTCAAAAAGGGGAATTTGATTAACCGTCCGCCCCCTTCCTTCTTGCAAAATATTTGTTTATGTTGTTGTTTTGTTGTTTTTTTGATTAAAAAAACGTCCCAGCGGGTTTTCCCAAATTTGGGTGATTTGATTTTGACCAAAATTGGCCCAGTTGGCCCTTCTCCAAATTTTCGGCTTTCCTTGCCTGTGTGCAGAGGGTTGTTTGATTCTGTTTTTTTAGAAAAAAAAACCTACGTCGCTGATGTTAAGGCAACTACCAACACAGGGATTTCTTTTTACCAATGTGTGTTGTGCGTGGTAGTGGGGGCGTGCGTGCTGGTGCGTAGAGGGGGAGCGAGGACGGGGAAAAGGGAGAAGGGGAGGAGAGAGAGAGAAGAGAGGGGAGAGAGAGAGAAGGGGGAAAAGGGGGAAGGAGAGAGAGAGAGAGAGAGAGAAAGACCCGTATGTTGATAAATAATCGTGTGAAACTAAGAGAAGCCACCGTCTGGGACATTGCGCGAAATGGGAGTGCCTAATGACAAAGAGCAAGCGTAGCCTCACTTCAAAATAATGCCCGCTGGTGAGCGCTAATTTCGTGTGGTTGGTACCATTTTGTTTTTTCCTTTTTGGCACCTCCCTTGCCCGTCTGGGGGAGTACTTGGAAGTAGCGGGTTTGGTTTTTTAAAGAGTGATGGTGAAATGGGGGGGGTGGAAGGGGATATTTTTGTGTTGTTTTTGTATTTTGACAGTCGCATCGATCAAAAAAATCTGTTCCATAGTAATGGATAAAAATAAGAAACAAAAGGAATATAAATTCATTCCCCAAAGATGCAAAACACGCTGGGCCCTTGTTAAAAAAATTATTATTTTTAATCCATTATACAGATAAAACCAGATTGAGCATCGTAATTATGGTGGAAGCTTTTCATATATGATTTTTCGTTGTTTTATTTGAAACCAAAAAAGGGCATTCTTGTGTAAAAAAAAAAGCAAGTGACATGAGGGGTGTTTTTTTGCGTCTACCGCACAGGACAAGCCCATTACAAAACAAAAAGTGTTGGCGGAATTGCCATACTACTACGTTCGTACGAGTAGTACAGTTTTGTGGTGTGTGTGTGTGGTGTGTGTTGGGGTGTGTGTTGTGTTGTTGTGTGTGTGTGTGTGGTGTGTGTGTGTGTGGTGTGTGTGTGGGTTTGTGAAATATGCGATGTTTGAAAATTAATTTCTTCGCTTAAACCTTTTGGGCAAAAATGTATTCCCCTGTCAAGGAAAAAAAACATTGAATTTGGGAGTATAGCTCCCTAATGCCCTCCTGAAAACAGTTACCCAAGTTTTTTTTCCCCAAGTGTTTTTTAGTTTTTACAGTGATTTCAAATGGGTGAGTTTAAAAGTGCACTTTTCGGGGTGATCCCCAGGGGTTTTTAAGCGAGGAACGCAAAACAAAACAAAAAATGGGGGGGGGGGGGGGGGGGGGGGGGGGGGGGGGTAAACCAGCAAGAGTGTTTCTCTTAGTTTGGGGAAAAAGAAAAAAAAGAGAATATAAATGATGATAAAAAGTCGTGCTGGTTTGGAAAAAGTTTTCGTTTCTCAAAAGTGCCCCATGCGTGGGAAGAAGATCTTTGATCCCCATTAGTTAGTACTCTTGCCTACCAAGGGCGATTCCCCCTCAGCAGTCCCCTACTGATTCCCTGCTAGATCAGTGTGGAGTTGGAAACCCTTAGTGCATGCCTCCTGGTTTTTTGGTGTTTTCCCTAAAACCCCAAACGTGAATTGATTGAAAGGAAGTTTAGGGTACTAAAACCACAGAAGGGATCTTTGCCAATGAAAAAATCTATGTTTAAGAAAGTGCAAAAAAAAACCCCCTTTTCACTCTAAAGGGGATGATCTTCAGGGACGGAGGAAGGGGAAAAGTAAGCTTAAGGCAATTCGACCCGGTCTTAGGATTCGGTTTACTTAAATTCCCAATAATCAATTCCAAAGGGGCCCGCTGGTTCGTCCGAACCCGTAATCCGGGCCCCTTTTTGGATCAAGAGCTTGTTGTTTATTATTAAAACCAATGGGCCCCTGATAAAGCAGCCCCTTTTAACCTTCAGTGGTGCCGTGGCAGTGGCATTTGAATTGTCCGAAAGAACTTGACTGCTGGGCTAATGAAGCTAAAGAGCTACTGTTAAGCTGAGGAGGCGGATTTCACAGGCACGCAGTTTATGGCAGCCTTTAAAGTTTGGGTTTTAAAACCCCAACCCCACCGCCCGTTCTTCAAAAAATTAAAACTGCAATTAGTGGGTTTGGAAAATCAATGTTTTAGAGGGCCTTTCTGTGCGATTTTGGGCAAAAACGTCGTTTAAAAAGTTTTATTCCTTTTGTATGAAATTTCAGAGCCACTTTTAAAAAAAAAAAAAAGCCAAATGATATGTAAAAAAAAATTAAAAGAGACATAATGGGGAAACGTAGGAGAAAAAATTTTATATTTTAAAAGACGAACGTATAATGGAGAGGTTAAAACCATTTGACTTCAAACCATGCGTTCCCTAAAGTCGTGGGTTCGATTCTGGGGCGTCCCGGGGGCTTAAGGGTGAAGATTTTTACGATCTCCCGTCCAAATTCAAGCACAACTGGTAAGCCCACCCGCCAGTGCTTAATTCCCTTCGGTATGTCACACACGCGTAGAAAATCAAACTGCAGTTAAAGATCCCCCTAAATTTATGTCAGGTTTGGGGGTTTACGGAAAAAAACGAAAAATACCCAGCATAATCCCCGAAGTGAAAATGCAGCTACCTTTCCCGGTGGGTAAAAAACGGTTGCATACACAAAAACTTACATTGGTGAAACTTGAAGCTTGCCAGGAACGAAAAAAAAAAACCCCCCAAAATTTTTAGATTCAAGAAATGTTTCAATCTCATGAAAGAAAAACTTCAACATCGAAAAATGATTCATCTTATCTGAAGGGCACAGACGAAAACAGTTAGCCTAAAGAAAGGATTTTTTTTTTTTTTTTAAGTGTGCAATAAAACAGTGAAAGTAAGTGTTTGTGTGGGTGTGGTTGTGTTTTGTGGGTGGTGTGTTGTTGTGTGTGTTGTGCGCGCGGCGGCGGGGGGTGTGTGTGTGTGTGTGTGTTTGTGCGGTATGCGTGTGTGATGGTGTGTGTGTGGGGTTGTGTGGCGCGCGCGCGCGGTGTGTTTTTGGTGTTCGGTGTGTGGTGTGTGTATGGTGTGTGTGGGGTTGGTGTGTGTGTGTGGTGTGTGTGTTGTGGTGTGTGTGGGGGTTGTGAAAATGAATGTACCCCTTTTAACTAGTGCATTTGTTGTGTATGAAAGGGTTTGTGTGTGCGTTTTTTCCTAAATTAAGGGCAATAGTAGATGAAAGAAAAGATGTTATTTATTATCTTTTTGATTTTTTTAAATCTCGTGTGTGGGTGTGTTGTGTGTTGTGTGTGTGTGTTGTGTGTGTGGTGTGTGTGTGTGTGGGCGTGCGTGGTGATGTGTGTTTTTGTGTGGTGCGCGCGGCGCGTGTGTGTTTTGTGTGTGTTTGCGTGGTGTGTGTGGTTTGCGTGGTGGGGTTTTTGTGTGTGTGGTGTGTGTGTGTGTGTGTGTGTGTGTTGTGGTGTTTTTGTTGTGTGGTGGTGCGGCGTGTTGGTGCATCATGAGGGCTGGTGAGGGCTGCGTGTGGTGTGTGTATGAGGGGATGAGTGGAGAGAGGGGGGGGGGAGGGAGAGAGAGAGAGGATGAGAGAGAGAGGAGGAGAGAGGAGAGATGAGAGAGGGGAGAGAGGAGAGAGAGAGAGAGAGGGAGAGAGAGGAGAGAGGGAGAAAGAGAGAGGAGAGGAAAGGAGGAAGAGGGGAGAGAGGGAGGGGGGAGAGTGGGGGAGAGAGGAGGAGAGAGAGGATTTGATTTGTTTGACTTGATTTGATTTGTTTTATTCTTTTATATCAGGAAAAATGGAAAAGACTCTTGTGTTTTTTTTTAAGTCCAGCCCCCGTGTGTATGCATTTTTGTAAATGTCATTTTTTCCCAGGACCGGGGCCTACTTTACGAAAAGCGGAACAGGATTTAAGTGTGAAAGTGTTCTGCGAGCGTTCGCACACGGGGGTTTAAAGTTATCCAAAGAAGGAGAGAGAGCGAAAAGGGAGAGAGGGGGGGAGAGGAAAAGGGGAGTAGGAAAAGAGAGAGAGAAGGGAGAGGGGAAAAGGGAGGAGAGAGAGAGAGAAAAGGAAAGAGAAAGAGAGAGAGAAAAATCGAATTTTTCAATGGGGGAAATTTTGGGTTTTATGCAGAGGCTTCTTTACAAGGCCCGGGTAAAAGGGTTAAAGAAATTTAAAAAAATGGAGGTACAAAGTTATAACAAGACATGAGAGAGGAGGTGGGGGAAGAGAGGGGGGAAGGGAGGAAAGAAGGGACAGCCCGACAGACAGACGGGGACGAGTAATGTGTGTTGGGGTGTGGGTGTGTGTGTGTGTGTGTGTGATGTGGGGGGGTTTTGGCGTGCGTGCGTGCATGCGTGGGTGTGTGCGTGCGTGGTGTGTTTATCTCTGATTTAACGTTTTTCCCCATAGTGTGTTGTGTGTGGTGTGTGTGTGTGTTGTGTGTGTGTGTGTGGGGGTGTGTGTGTGTGGTGTGTGTGTGTGTCAAAGTAAAAAATTTTATTTCCCTTATTTGTGTGTGTGTAGTGTGTGTGGGTGTGTGTGGGTGGCGCGCGGCGCATGATGGGCGTGTGGTTACGTGATATTTTGTTGTGTAGTTTTTTTTGTTCTGCTAATGTATTTTTTCAGATGTATGGATTAAAAACTAGTCTAAGCGACTGAATCAACTAAAACTAACTGCCAGAAATCATTTTTCCTTAATCATTTAGCAGTAAAAAAAAAAAACCCCCAAAAGATCAATGCTGTGAAAAAAAATAAAATTTGGACACGTTGAGAAAACAAAAACGACGATCGAATGGGAGCCCCCCGAGTTTTGCTGGCACCCCCGTGCAAAAAGATCAGCCACCTGGAAAATGCGGAACCTGACCGATCCCCCCAACCAATGACTAAAGCTGGTGCAAAAAACGGTCAGGCTTTGTTTGTAAATTTGCAGCTTATCTGTCGAAACGAGCTGTCATTTTTTGTGGTGCAGTCCCCACACGGCCCCGTGTGCCAGGTGCCCGATTTTGGACAACCCCAATCCTGCTACCTTTCGGCACCGATGTCTCGAGACGGGTTGTTTCTGGAGAGTTTGGCCCCGAGGGGTGAATACCCAAACAATCGAAGACTACTGTTTTTCCGTTTTGGAGATTCGATCAAAGCGACGAAAAAAAATGATTTTGCAAAACGCTTACTGTGCCAAAAAAATTTCATTCCCCTTTTAAGACGGCATGGCGAAACGCCTCGCTTTCCTCCCTATCCAAGGTAAATGAGGGGCCCCAACCTCCCTTCGCTGTTGACACTTTTTTGGGACATGTGATTTTGACGTCAGAGTCAGTGGGCGGCCCTTTTTGACTTTAAAAAGGGGAGGAATGTGCACGATTACGGCGCGAACGGCCTATCAATCGGTTTTTTATTCTTTTCGGTTTTTTTTGCATAAGCTTCAGTGCGCTTTCAAAGGTGTATCTTATTTGCATATCTAATATTCATAAATGATGGTTTTTTTTTTAAATTACACGAGGGGACTGTGAAGCTGAGTATTTAATTTGCTCTCAGAGGGAAAGCAACTGCCGGCCTATCCTTTCAGCAACGGCGTCGGGGCCATTTTTTACATGTAATACAAAAAAAAAAATATTTATGGACGAGCCCTTATTTGACTTAAATGGGACCTTTTTTTTTTATACAACGCCCCAACCCGAGGTTCTCAAGAATTCTGTTTCTTGGGTTTCACAGTTTTCTTTAACCAGTCCCTAAAAAATTCTGTAGATTTCCCCAAAAAACTCCTAGGATTTTTTTGGGAGATGTATATACAAATGGATTGTGTTTTGATACAAACTTCATAGTATTGGGATTTTTAAACCAAATTGGGGTTGCTGAAATTGACTTGAATGGGGGAGTGCTATTATAAAAGTTTAAAAAATACTTTTAAGTGCTTTTTAAATTTTGGGGGACCCCTCTTTTGTTTTCATTTTTCCCCAAGGTGTGCAGCGGTGGAAAATAGCCACCACCACACACAAAACAATTTCATGCTAACATCTTGCGCACACTTAAAAAACCCGTTCCTCTTTTAGAAGGAAAAACCCCTTGTGTGTGATGGGAAGGTGACAAAATTGACAAAACTGCTTACACACAGGGACGAATGTAAAGAAAAAAAACAGAGTGTTTTCCATTTTCCCCGAAAAAAAAAGAGTTTAAATAACACACCACCATATTGGGGCACTTTGAGATTTCTTCAACAACAAACCCAATATTTTTAAAAAGAAGCCTTGGGTGCATGCAATCAGCAATGCCAATTGCAATCAGCCCATTCTTTTAGGGAGAAGTTTTTTGAGTCTGCCGGTATTACTGTTGTCATGTATGGCATAGTCAACTTTGGGCAATTTCTCAGGGGGGCTGCATTTTAGGGCTTTAAAATGTTATTCCATAAGTTTTTGTTATGGATTATTTTATTCAATGTCTAAAGCACAAAAAATTTATATAATGATTTTTCCCCTTCTTTTTTTTAGAATGTAGAAAATCACAAATATCATTCTTTGGGGCAGTAGCCCGTTTTAAAGGAATTCAAATTTGCTCAAATCCCATTTAGCTATAACTTGTGGAGGTTTCCAGACTCGGGTTGTTTTTGCCCCAGAAGTGCTGAATAAAAGGTTAGGTAAGATGGGAGCCAAACCTATAAACCATTATTCTCGTTAGCGGTGCTTAGAAGTGCCCAGCACATGCGGGATCAAAAACAAAATGGAGACCCCCAAAAAAGCCCTCCAGTTGTGAGAAGCTTCTTTGGTTGGTTTTATTGGCCGATCGTAGGGTGTTGACGGGAAGGAAAAAGAGGTGTTGCTAAGTGTGGTGGACAAAGGTGCATGGGAAAAGGGGATAAGAGCAGTGATGTGTCAAAGAAAAAAAACCCCGCTAAAAAAAAAAAAGCCTGAAGGGCCCCCCTATGAACTTTCAAGTATCAAACATTTTTTGAACCTGGAAATTTTAAGGTTTTCCAAAAAGCTTACCCGCACTTAAGGTCCATATGTCTCCCAGCCCAACTGCTGTCGAATTTATCTACCCGAAACCCCAGAGTTTAGTACTAGGTATCAAAAAAAGTGTCGCATCAAAGCCCATAACATTTTGGCGCCCTTAACATTCTGAAGTCAATAGGCAGTAGATTGTAGTGGTAGATTAAAAAAAAATTTGAGTCCCTTATGCTTTGTTTTTTGTGTTGGTGGGGAAAGAATGTTAGGTTGTTTGGGGTTTTTGTTTTTTATAAAACCCACAGGTGTGTGTCTCAGAAGACCGGGGTTGGGCTTAGGCTCTAGAGACAAAAACCCGGGTAGATGGAGGGCAAACTGTTACCATGCAGCAGACCTCCCTTCTCTGTGCTGGGAAAGATCCATTGGAAAGGCAATCCTGTACGAATGGTTCCCCTGGTTTCAAGCTTGTTATTGTATGTTCCATGTGAGTAATTAAATTTGTGTGTGTGTGTTGTTTTGTGTGTGGTGTGTGTGGTGTGAGCTAAGAAGTTATCCTTCTTTGCAATAATGTAACAGTAGTAAGGGGTTTTTTGAGAAACCCCCGTAACAAAACCAGGGAACAAACAAGTAACTGTTTTTTTCAAAGCATCAGAAATTGGTTTCTTTGATTTACTAAACTAGAAATTAACCATTTCTTTGTTTAAGATGCTCACTAAAATCAGACTGTTTTCTAAAGTGTGTATCTGGGCTATTGATGGGCTGAATGAAGGGTTAATGATGCATTTAGTTCACTACCGCGTTTTAAAAAAAAGTTGGAGCTCACTTCCATTTGGATTGTATATTACCTGATAATGAATGAAAAAAAGTACAACTTCCTTTTGATGACCGCCACTGATTTTTAACTGAAGAATAAACCCCTTCTTTTCTTCATGGTTTATTGTCTTTCCTTCAGGTGGTTAAGACAATGCATTTACACTTAAAAAGGGGCTCAAAGATTTAACATTCCAGTGCGAATAAGTTTTTCCAAATTTTTTCCTTCAATTATACATCAGAAGTTTTTTATAACAATCCTAGGCAGATTGATTTTCAAAAAACTGCCTTAATTCAATTGTACATCAGTTTTATTGTTCCATTCTTCAAAAATAAAAATTTTTTCATTCAAGCCCCATATTTTAAGAGCATACATCAATGAAAATCAGATTTTAAACCCTTTTTTGGATGTTTTAAGTGATTTATCTTCATGAAATAAACAAAAGGAGATAGTTTACAGCCTTTATTTAATCAGGGCTGCACACACACATACACCACATTCACATTTAACCTGAGTTAAAACAATGCCCCAAAAAAAAACCCCGTGGTAGTTGTTTCCTTGTCTTACAAACAAAACACATTTAAAAAAACTAGATTTTGTATTACCGTTTTCACACAAATGAGGGAACACCTAAACTGCCAGTTAAAAAAACGACAAAAAAAAGAAAGAAAGAAATAGGAAAACAAAGGGAAAGGGCGCCATATCATGATAATAAGGGTGTTAAAAAAGATTTTTTTTTTAAATGACGTTTTTAAAGTATTTGTTGAAAAGAGAAAGTACAAAGCCATTTAAATAACTCGGAAAACTGTTGGGCATACAAGTTTCTTTTTTGTTGAATAGGGTCGAAAAGGTAATGTTTTTTTTTGGTGTGGTGGTGTGTGTGTGTGTGTGTGTAGGTTGTGTGAAATTTGGTAATCCCGTGCCATACAACTAGCCAAAGCAGATTATGTACCTCCCTTTAAAAAAAGCAAAAGAAACGGTTCATTTCATTAAACAAGTGTTTAATTGCAGACATTCTTTGGATTCCTCTCCTTCTTACTTTTCTTTTGATGTTAGTTTTTTTTTTCCCCTCCCCCCCCCCCCCCCCCCCCCACAAAGGTGGGAAACCAAGAAAAATACAAGTGAGCTAAAACCTTATAAAATTAATGTCATAACTTTAACCCTGAAGGAAAATAAAACCCCCCAAAGAATGTAAAAAAGTTTCTAAGGTGTTGTTTTATTTTTCTTTCTCAGTGTGAGTATTAACCTGTTGACGTTTTGCCAAACCCCAAACTGTCATTTGCCCAAAAAGGCATTCAAACCCTCGCAAACACAAAATCACACTGACTTAACCTTCCCGGCATGATCAGCTGCAAAAAAATTTGTCTGTCATGAGCCCCGGAAAAAAGTTAAACAAAATTTTATGCGACAATGTAGGATGTAAATAAAAAAAAAAATAATTTTTTAAAGGGCAATGTGGTGTGAAGTGAATTAAAAAAAAAAAAAATTTTTAGTTCTTTTTGTCCACGCCTTCCATTTCGCAGACATTTTACATGAAAAAAAAGCGGGGGAGACAAAAAAGGTCAAAGGGCAAAAAGTAGGATGACACTAACGGCTGAAGGAAACTTTCAGAATGCCTGAAAAATGTGTTTTCATCAAGAAAAAAGTTTGTGGTTTTTTGAAAATTAAAAATTTTTGTTCCCGTTCAGCATAAAACAAAACAAAAAAACAGCCCCCCCCCCATATTTACTTTATCCGTTTTTTTGAACAAATTTCACAACAAAAAAAACGATCGACCCCCTTTATTCCACAAGGCCACCCCTATCAAAGCAGAAAACAAACAAACAAATGTGACCAAAAAAAACACCAAAACGTCTTGAAT
>JASPKP010005231.1:5000-7500 GCA_030674155.1 Stramonita haemastoma | reverse complement strand
AGCGAGCGCATACGGCATGGAGGTCAGTACAGAGAAATCAAAGATCATGGTCAACAGCGCGAGTAATGACATCACGGAAATAAAGATGAATGGAGAAACACTAGAAGAGGTGAGCCAATTCAAATACTTAGGCTTCATCCTAACAAAAGATGGCACATCAAACAATGAAGTGAAAGCTCGCATTGCAACAGCAACATCTGCTCTAGTCAGACTCGAGAAGATCATCAGAAGCAACAACATCAGCTTCGGCACCAAATACCACCTTTACAAATCCCTCGTGATATCTATCCTCCTATATGGCTGTGAATCATGGACTCTGACAGCAGAGTTAGAGAGGAGAATCCAAGCATTCGAGAACAAGTGCCACAGAAGACTTCTCAAAATATCATACAAAGAACACAAGACCAATAACTATGTGAAAGAAGAAATCAAAAAGCGTGTGGGCCCCCAAGAGCCTTTGCTCTCCACCATAAAGAGGAGAAAGCTGATGTGGTTTGGTCACACCACAAGACACAACACCCTAGCAAAAACCATCCTGCAAGGAACAGTCGAGGGCAAGAGAAGAAGAGGCCGCCAAAAGAAATCATGGGTTGACAACATCAAAGACGGGACCGCCCAACCCCTACAACACCTCCTACTAGCCACACAGGATCGTGAAGCATGGAAAAAGATCTCTGTTGCGTCTTCTCTCATGTCCCCCCTACGTCCTTTGGGACATGGGACTGAGTGAGTGAGTGAGTGATTCATTGGCTGTTTTTCTATATTTTCGTTGTGTGGTTAGCTGAGTACTTCATTGACTGGCTGTTTTTCCAATGTTTACTTAGATGATTAATTCATTAGCTGACTGGCATTTTTATTGGTTAGCTGGCTGGTTGATTTATTGGCTGGTTGACTGTTTGGCTGTTAGTTGGGGTTTTGTTTGTTTGTTTGTTTGTTTTACTGTTTTATTGACTGATTGATGTCATGTTACTACTGTTGTAGGGGATGTTGTCATTGTTGATGTTGTTACAGTTGTTGATGTTACTGTCTCTATACTCGTTGTTGTTGTTGTTCCTGCAGTAGGGGCTGTTGCTGTGGTGGTTGGCAGTTTGCTTTTAAACGTTATGTCAGTTTTGATGGGCAACTGATTTCTTCTCATAAAGAGAGAAGCATATGCATGTGATCACACACACACATACACACACACACACACACACACACACACACACACACACACACACACACACACACACACACACACACACACACACACACACACACACACACACACACATATATAATTATTCACACACACTCACATACACACATCATTAAAACAACTAGTAATTCACAGTTTTCATGCTTTAATTTGATCAGAAGAAAGAGACGTGAAACAGTTTGTTACAGCAGATGTTGTTTTGTTTGCATTCTGGGGAGGAGAGTTTTTGATTTTCTCTTTATACCAGTTTAATAGGGACTGTTTTTCTCTCTGTGTGTCTTTGATGACGTAAATACTACCACACAATGGAATCTTTTCACAACACCTGTGGCAATAAACAAAAAAGTAAAGTAAAAGGATACATGGACACACATCATAGGAAAATATCGAAACAACACAAGATCAACATTTTGATATTCAACAATTTCAATGAAGGACAGTTTCAGAAGACTTGGTTGTTCAGGTTTATAATCATTGAGCAGAAAGTTTGCTTGGTGACAAATGAAGGGTGCAGAAACACCAGAGGCATCACACAGTATCTAGTGTAGCTATGGCTGAAGGAAGAACGCTTGGCTGACGACGTTGTGTGAGCTCTATTTGGAGCAGACGACACACAGGACGACTTGATTATTGCTGTAGGGGGGGCAGGGAAGACTGCCGCATCGTGTGGCGGTCAGAAAAAAACAGACGGCCATTATGATTCGCATGTCCACTAGCAGCATTCTCAAGATCCTTGTCCAGACAGACAAATTGGGTGGCACCTTTGTGGCTCCAGTGTCCAGCTGAAAGATGTCCTCTGTACTGTGTGGTCCATCCATTGGGGCAGGTGTGGGTGGTGGGGATCATGATGGTAGTGGGCTGAGGGGCAAGACACACGGAGCAGGGAACATCCTGTTCATGGTGGTTGTGGATTTGTTCATATTCACTGCCGTAGAGGAGAGCATGGGCTTTAGGAAGACGTGTTCCATCAGTCTGTGGAGTCAGGGTCAGACACAGAGGGTTTGCTGCCGAACCAGGGTGATCAAACCAAGATCCTCCTGCTATTCCTGTTGAATGATTAATTATGTTGACCTCAGGAAATGGTGGCTTCATGAAATTGTGGGAAAACTGACATTTTGAAAAATATAGTGTGCATGTGTGTCAACAGGTAAGAACACCCACACATACATAAACACACACACGTGTGGGGACGGATAGCCTAGTGGTCAGAACATTGCGCTGGCAATTTGAAGACCCGGGTTCGAATCTGGTCGAGGAGATTTTTCTCCTGGAGTTAACATCAGTGCTGACTCCACTCTCCCC
>JASPKP010005230.1:12500-16236 GCA_030674155.1 Stramonita haemastoma | reverse complement strand
GACTGTAATTTCTGTACATTGTATGCCGGAGCGGGGGAAAGGGACACTTGCCCATGTACGACTCGTGACTTCGGGCGTCTCGGTAGCAACTGTTGACAGGGACACCTCATCATGCTGACGGCAGTGACGCGGGTTTCTTGACAGCCGCTGCGCGGCGTTGTTGCTGTTGATGCTGTGGTCTGACCCTATCACCGTGATTTTGCCGGGTCTGAGACAGAGGAAGCACCGGCATGGTGGTCTGGCCTGCCTCCTGCATGAAGAACTGGGGTTGGAGTTGCTCAGGTTGAGTTGGGGTTAAAGCCAGCCTGTCTGGACATGGTAAAGTGGGTTTGTGGGTTAAAAGGTAAGGGGCCTGCCACGGGCTGGCGTGGACTGGACTGCTGGGGGGAGGAAGTGACCACCATGCTGCAGGAGAAGAAACCAAGAGGTTGGGGGGGGGGCCCATGAAACGGATGAGGGGGCTGACCAGGCACTGCTGTGCTGGGGGGGAGAAGGGGGCCTGGCGTTGGAGGATGGTACCCCAGCACCACACACAGGGGTGGCTGGTAGCCGGGCCACCCCCTGGGCTCTGAGCCACGGGTGGTCAGACTGAGAAAAGTCGGTGAGTGTACGAGGCCAGGGGCCCACTTGTTGCCACCGGTAAGAAAACAGGAGCACCGGCCCCAAAGTTGTTGTAGGGTTCCTGGGGGACAGTTCCTCTGGTCCTGTCGTTTCTTGACTTTCCAGTAGTGGGATGACTGCCTTCGTACTGCCGATTTGTCTTGGAGGGTTGTTAGGTTCTGAACTTTCTGAGACACGCTGGAATTGAAGGATGTTGCACCACGGGCTGCTGGCGAAGTTTGGCGGTTTTTTCTCTGCGGGCCTAAAGAGGGGCTGCTGTGCGGAACTGACATAAGGGAGAGGCTGCAACAAGGAAGGGGCCGGCAGGGCTCTGACCCGAAAGTGTCCAGGATGGCTGGGTGCTGGGAGTGGAGTGCATGCTGCTGTTATGGTGCAGGGCGGGGTAGGGAACGGGGCACTCCCGCTGGCTGACAGCTGCCCCCACTGTACCTTGCGGCGTCTGATACACCGTGGGCACGATGGTTGGGGGACGCTGGAGAGGTGAGAGGGGCAGGTGGGGAGCTGTGGACGTGCAGTGGCTTTTGATCCGTGCGGAGGGGGTGTTGGTGCACTGGGAAGGGGTGACGTGACTCTGGGCTGTGCGCGTGGGCACCTTCTGGTTGTGGTCCACCTGAAAGGTGGTGTTGTTTTTCCCTGATGAGGTGGGGGGCATGTCCCGGTCCTCGTCCACAGGCTGCCCATCGGTCTGCTGACTCACAGGACCTGGCCTTTGCTCTCCACCCCCTTTTGGGAAACTGCTGTAACGTCTGGCACTGACGTCTGCCTCCCTGCCGTTTTCTATGCCAGAGGACGCTGAGGTCATGGTCTGAGCCTTTTCATTTGGGAGAAGCTACAAGGCCAGGGAATATCGGTCTTCAAGCCATCGCTGTAGGGGCAACGGAAATGTAATTGATTCCTGCATTAAAGCCAGGACGAAAAAAGGGCTCTGCAGATTTTGCCGTGCTGATGTGACAGGTAAGACTGGACTTGGTAAGGGTTCAAAAGGTTGACAGCGGCGGCCTGGTGAGAGTGGAACATAGGGGTGATGATGGGGTGGCAAGCCCGAGCCCCCTCGGACACCCTTGCGGGTGCCAGGTTGACCCCTGAGGGTGCAGGCGGGTGGGGATAGAGGCAGCGGGTTTGGGGCTGCCGGCGGGTGAGGCAGGCCGGCCCAGGGCTGCTGCGGGACACGCGTGGGCGTGGAGGAGGCGTAGGTGAGGAGGTCCTGCAGGTGGGATGGGGCATGTTCACCGCCCTGCGCTCCGAGTGGGCTTCATTGGACGAGTACAGGAGGCGGGGCTGTGGGGGCAGGGAGCCATATGGAGGTCTGAGGGGCAGGAGCAGTTTCAAGTCATCGTAGTGGTTTCCCGGGCTGCTCGCTGTGCCATTGGCTGTGGGTGTCTGCCGCTGACCGCTCCCCTGACCCTGCAGCAGGTGGCGGGTGTGGCGGTGACGGGTGGCTGGGTCTCGGGCCTGGAACATACACACCCTCCGTCACACCTTCACTGCCACACAGTCAGGGGGAGCACAGGGCGACAGGGGAGGGAGGCGTTGGGGGGTGGGGTGGTGGCACCGTGGTGAGGAGAGTCTTTGCCGACACTGATCTGGCAAACAAATCAAAGGCACATTTTTTCCTGACCAACTGGGGCTCAGTCCTTTTAAGACACCGGGTGCTCTGCCCAGTCAGAGGCTTACATCCCTTTCTGTCCCTTTGTATTCTGGAGAACATAGAACATCTCCATAGTCAGGTGAAGCAAAGGCACAGCTCCCCCCACCTCCTTAGAAAAACACACACAACTGAGTTGCAATGCACCAGTGTAGCATACAGGGGAAATTTCGTTTTTTTCAATTGTACTTGTCTCCAAGTGTCCTGTGGTACGAAGGATTAGTTTGTGTAAGCCGACTTCTAGGCAGCATCCTATTGTGACTTGAAGTATTATAATGTTATGAACTTTATTCCTAGTCTGTGGGTGTTTTTTTGAAAGAAAACTCGTGCTGGAGGGGAGACGAGTATCTTGTTTGTGATTTAGAGGAGATAACTTCTGATCATTTTGAATCGGGTTTGGGACGCAAGAGCATCTTATCTGTGTGAAAGAAGCGGCTGTCCCTTGGGCTGCTTGCGGGTTATAGGCTGTCAGCTGTCTTCAGTGGTTCCGTTTCAAATTGCATTTTCTTAATTAACTCACGACAGCTTCATTTCATTTTTTTCATGTTAAAGGCTATAATACAGTGAAAGCAATGTTCGTGATTTTAGTCGGTGAGAAATATAACCCTTGTACTGTTCCATCAGTGCGAGAAATCTGTGATTATTTCATAGGGAAACAAATACAGATGCATGCAGGAAAAAGAAAAAAAAAAGGGTGGCGCTGCACTTAGCCCTGATGTTTGGGCCCATGTGGTCGGCGGGGCTTAAGCCCATAATTGGATTGGAGGCGCTGCATTTGTGGCGACGCGCTCTCCCCGGGGAGAGCAGCCCGAATTCACGCAGAGAAATCTGCTGTGACAAAAAAAGGTACGAAATCACAATAGCACTACTTTCTCTCAACTGTTTCAATTTGAGTAGCAAGAAATGTGTGTTTGCGTCAGAGCGCTTTTCCGCCTTTATATAGGCCTACAACTGTTGCCCCTTTAAATGATCACAGTCAGGAAACCTTCATCTGATCTTATAAATTTCCGACTTTTCTTTTTACTTTTTTTCTTTTTCTTCTTCTATTCTTCTTCTTTTTCTTTTTTTCTTCTTTCTTCTTCTTTCTTTCTCCTCCGTTGTAAAAATGCTCAGACAGCAACTATTGTTGTTATCATATGACCCAAAAATGCGTTAAGCAGCCGTCAAGCGCGCGGGACAAGTCAGGCCCAGCGCATTCCGACTTCGCGTGTCGTGGGAGAGAAATTGTTATTGTTATCTTTCCGGCAAAATCCCCGGGGAGAAGGACCAAGAGGGCATAAAATAGCAAGAAGGGGGTTTACAAGAAAGAAAAAAAAAAACAAGGCAGAAATAAAGAGAGGGAAAGAAAGAGGGAATTTCTAGTGCAGAATTTCCAGAAGGTGGAGATGTGCTATCTATACTTAGTGACCCCTGCAACCTCATGGAGGGTTTTAATTTTTTTACTTTTAAAATGAAAAGCAGTTTAGCATG
>JASPKP010005230.1:2500-5000 GCA_030674155.1 Stramonita haemastoma | reverse complement strand
TTTTTTTTTGGGGGCCCCCCCGGGGGGCCCCTTTTTTTTCCCCCCCCCTTTTAAAGGGGGGGGGCCCCCCAAAAAAAATTTTGGTTTTAAAAAAAATTTTTTTAAAAAAAAATTTTTAAAAAATTTGGAATTTTTTTTGGGTTAAAATTTTTTTTTTTTTTTTTTTTCCCCCCCCCCCCCAAATTTTTAAAATTTTGGGGGGGGTTTGGAAATTTGATTCCCCGGGGGTTTTACCCCTTTTTTTTTTTTAAATCTTTGGAAAATTAAAATTTTGGGGGGGGAAAAAATTTCCCTTTTATTCCTTCCCCCCCCTTTTTTTTTTTTTTTTTTCCCCCCTTTTTTTCCCAAAAACCCCCCCCAAAAAAAAAAAAAACCCCCCCCCCTTTTTTAATTTAAAAAAAAAAATTTTTTAAAAAATTTTTTTTAAAAAAAGGGTTTGTTTTTTGGTTTTTAAAAAGGGGGGGGGGTTTTTTCCCAAAAAAACCCCCAAAAAGGGGGGGAACCCCCTTTTTTTTTCCCAAAAAAAATTTTTTTGGGGTTTTGGGGGGGTTTGGGGGGCCTTTTTTTTTTGGGGGGGGGAATTGGGGGGGGGAAAATTTTTTAAAAATTTTTAAAAAAAATTTGGGGGGAACCCCCCCTTTTTCCCTTTTAAAAAGGGGGCCCTTTGGGGGTTTTTCCCCCCTGGGGAAAAAAAAAAAAAGGGGGCCCCCAAAATTTTTAAAAAAAAGGTTTTTGGGGGTTTTTTTTAAAAGTTTTGGGAAAGGGGGAAAGGGGAAAACCCCCCGGTTTTTTTAAAATTTTTTTTGGGGGGGGGGGGCCCCCCCCAAGGGGAGGGGGTTTTTTTTGGGGGGGGGAAAATTTTGGGGAAAAAAGAGGGGTTTTTTAAAACCCCAGTTGGGGGATGGGGGAACCCCCCCCGGGGGGGAAAAAAGGGGGGGCCGGGGGTTTTCCCCCAAAGGGGGGGGGAAAAAAAGGGGGGAGGTTTTTTGGGGGTTTTTTTTTCCCCCCCCCCAAACCCCTTTTTTGGGGGGGGGGGGGAAAGGGGGCCCCTTTTCCCCCCCCGGGGGGGGGGTTTTTTTTTGGGGGGGGGTTCCCCTTTTTTGGGTTTTTCCGGGAAATTTTTTTTGGGGGTTTTTAAAAACCCCTTTTTTTAAAAAAAAAATTTTTTTTTAACCCCCCTTTTTTTTGTGGGAAATTCCCCCAAAACCCCCCCAAAAAAATTTTGTTGGTTTTTTAAAATTTCCCCTTTTTTGGGCCCCTTTTTTTTTAAAAAAAAAGGGGGGGGCCCGGGGGGAAAAAAAAAAATTTTTTTTTTTTTTCCAAAAAAATTAAAAATTTTTTTTAAAAAATTTCCTTTAAAATTTTTTTTTTCCCCCCCTTTTTTTTTTAAAACAAAAATTTTTTTTTTTTTAAAAAAAAAGGGAGTTTGGTTTTTTTAATTTTTTTTTTATTTTTTTATTTTTTTTAAAAACCCCCCCCCCCTTTTTTCCCCCCCCCTTTTAAAATTTTTCCCCGGCCCGGGTTTCAACCCCCAAAAAAAATTTCCCCCTTTTTTTTTTGGGTTGGGGGTTTTTAAAAAGGGGGGAAAAAAAAATTTTTTTTTAAAAAAATTTTAAAAACCCCAAAAATTTTTTTCCCCCGGGCCTTTTTTTTAAATTTTGAACCAAAAGGGGGGGGGGGGGTTTGGGGGGGAAATTTTAAAAGGGGGAAAAAGAAAAATTTTAAAATTTTTTTTAAAAAAAAAAAGGGGGGGTTTCCCCCGGGGGTTAAATGGGGCCCCCGGTTTTCCCCAAAATTTTTTAAAAAAGTTAAACCCCCCTTTTCCCCCGGGGGGGGGGCCTTTTTTTGGGGGGGTTTTTTTTTTTTTTTTATTCCCCGGGGGTTTTTTTTTTTGGGGGGGGCCCCCTTTAAAAAAAGGGGGGGGGGGGAAAATTTTTAAAAAACCCCCCAAAAAAAAAAAAAAAAAAAAGGGGAAAAAAAAAATTTTTTTGGGGGGTTTTTTATTTCCAAAAACCCCCCAAAAAAAAAAAAAAAACCCCCGGGGAAAAAAAAAAAAAAAAAAAAATTTTAAATTTAAAAAAAAAAAAAAAAGGTTTTTAAAAGGGGGTTTTAAAATTTTGGGGATTTTTGGGGGGCCGGGTTTTTAAAAATTTTTTTAAAAATTGGGGGAAAAAAAAAAAAAGGGGGCCCCCCAAAAAAAAAAAAAAGGGGTTAAAGGGGGGGGAAAAGGGGGGGGTTTTGGGGGTTTTTTTAAAAAATTTTTTTTTCCCCCTAAAAAATTTTCCGGGGGAACCCCTTTTTCCGGGAAAAAAACCTTTGGGTTTTTTTTAAAAAAATTTTTTAATTTCTTTTATTATTTATTTATTTATTTATTTATTTAAACCTTTTTTTCCCCCCAAAACCCCAACCAAAATTTTTCCCTTTTTTTTATTTTTTTTTTTTTAAAACCCCCCCCCCTTTTTTTTTTTGGGGGGGGGGGGGGGGGTGTGGTTTTTTTTTT
>JASPKP010005229.1:12500-16238 GCA_030674155.1 Stramonita haemastoma | reverse complement strand
TCTCTCTCCCCCCCCCCATACTTTTACCCAGCCCCTACCACCACCCCCCTCCCTTTTTTTTTTTTTTTTTCCCAACATCAAATGGTGTTGATCAATGTCATGCTGCAGTGTGTATTCCATTTGAGTGGAAAATTGCCTTCTATATCTAGCAGGTATATCGGGATCAGAGTCTCTTGCAACAGAGCAGTTGTTGCGTGGGACTAGTGTGTATTGGAGTTTTTGAATCAATTCTGCATACTATATTTTCGTTTGCTTTTTCATCTATCATTTTTCATCATTGTATTTTTTGTGTTAGTATCTATATTAATATTTAGTGTGTGGTTGATTATATTGATTTAGTCAAAATTGTTGTATTTTACTTTTACTAAAAATATTTTTTCCCAATTTATATGCTTTATTATTTTTTATGATTATATGATTTATGTAAAAACGGGACTGGATTCAAAAAGTTGCTTAATATAACACATTGATTCCTTACAGATTCTGAATTGTGTTTATATTTTAGTTTTCGAAATTGTATTATAGTTGTTGTTTTTGTTTGTTTTTTAATTTGATAATCAAGTCTCCTGATTTGATAGATTATATATATATACATATTAAAAAGATAATAATTTTAACATGACTTTAACTTTAGACAAGTGGCCCACAAAGCAAGGCCTCCGTGTAGGCTACCTGAATATCAACAATGCAACAAACAAAAAAGATGATATTTCGACCATACTGCACAATGATGGGAATCAATTTCATTTGTTTTGCCTTGCTGAATCACGACTCTCACCACATGTAACTGACACATGCATGAATATTCCAGGTTATCAGATCTTTTGACAGGATCCACACAAGCCCAAGTCCACTGGGTTATTAACATATTTCGCTTCTTCACTGAGTTGTAAAAGACTATACAACTTTGATGTTTATGACATTGAATCCATTTCCGTTGAAATAAAATTAAAACACAATAGTCCAATATTAATAGGATTCATATACAGAAATCCTTCGGAAACACAGAATGGTTTGAAAAATTCAACTCTCTTATGGATGAAGTGACACTTTTAAACCATGAAACAATTATTCTTGGGGATTTTAACATAGATTATTAAAACCCAAGCCTAAATGAAGTCACAACATTACTATGCATGGCCTGGAACAACTAATAGACAAACCAACTCGGGTAACAGATAACTCTAGAACTTTGATTGATCATATCTACACTACTACAAAACAAAAACATAACAGAAGTATGTGCCCCCTCCTGTGGATGCAGCAATCACAATTCTGTGTGTTTTACTTGGTTTAAACATAGTGTCAAAATCCCCAAAGTAGGACATAAAACCATCTTTTACAGAAAATTTAATAACTTCAATGAACAAGACTTTCTTTCAGACTTGATAAACTCACCATTCCAAGACATATATCAAATCAGAGACCCCAACGAAGCTGCAGAATTCTGGATTACCACATTTATTTAAGTGTATGATAGGCATGCCCCCTTCATCAAAAAAAGAGTTAAAGAAAAAATTAAACCTCCTTGGATAACAAAAGATATAGAGTCTGAAATGCACTTAAGAGACTATTTGAAAACCCATGGTACAAAAGAAGAATTTAAAATACAAAGAAACAAAGTAACTTCACTAAAACGCAGATCAAAACGTGATTACTTTCAAAAACTATTAATCACAACTACTGACTCTCGCCAGGTATGGAAAAGCCATCAATATTTTATGTAATAGACCTATATCAAAAAGCCAAAAGACAGTTAAAGACATAACAGCTGATGAACTGAACACCCATTTCTCAAACATTGCTACTAAAGTCATATCATGTGATAAGTCAAATGAAAATGATCTCCAATACTTAGAACAATATATTGAATTAAAAGAAATTAAATTCCCATTTGAATTATTGCCAATGACAATTAAAGATGTGTTGGAAAGTCTATCTCTCCTAAACAATTCCACAACACGTGACCTTGACAATCTGGATGGAAAAATATTGAAACTTTCTGGTCCTATTATAGTTGAAACATTGACATATCTATTATAACTTGTGCATAGATAAAAACAACTTTCCTCTGATATTTAAAAGAGCAAAAGTCATACCAGTCCACAAATCTGGAGATACTTCTTGTCCTTCAAATTACAGACCAATTTCAATCCTATCGGTCTTATCTAAACCCATCGAAAAACATATCCAAAAATCTTTTATTCCTACTTTGCTAACAACACAATCTAATAAATGAAGATCAGTCAGGCTTTCGTAAAAACTATTCTTGTCACACAGCTCTAACTCAACTTACAGACAGTCTCTTACACAACATAAATAAAAATAACTATACAGGCCTAGTTTTTGTTGACTTTGAAAAAGCATTTGATGTAATTAATCACTCCTTGCTAGTGTGTAAACTTCACCTATATAAACTAACACCTGAAATAATCAATCTTTTAAAAAGTTTTTTTTTTAGATAGACCGCAGCTGGTAACTGCAAATAATCAAACATCAGAATTAGTATCTATTAAATATGGAGTACCACAAGGATCAATATTGGGTCCTCTTTTGTTATCAATATATGTAAATGACTTACCCTTATTTCTAGATTGTAGCTGTGAAATGTTTGCTGATGACACATCTCTCTATTGTAGTGATACCGACCCCCAAAGACTGACACTCAAACTTCAAAACAATATCAACAAATTGATTACTTGGACTCAGTTAAACCATATGTCCTTAAATGCACAAAAACTAAGAGTATGTACGTACTAGCAAGACAAAAGAGGCAAAAAATGAAAAGTAAATTTCAACCTCTGTTGATAGATCAAAAAATTATTGAAGAAGTTGACTCACACAAGATTCTGGGTATAATTATCGACAAAAATCTTACTTGGACTGACCATGTGATGGCATTAGGAAAACGTCTTACAAACAAGGTACACCAGCTATCAAAAATAAAACACTTTCTAGATGATCATTCACGCAAACTCTTTTTTTGTGGACACATCTTGCCTATAGTTGACTATGCCTCACCTCTTTGGGACAACTGCAGTGAAACTAATTTGAAATTCATTCATCGATTATATAAAAGAGCACTAAAACTTGTCCTATTAAAAGCAAGCTCCCTAACCATCAATGATTATAAGCAAACAAATATTCTTACATTCCAAAACAGGCTTTACTTAAATAAAGCTCTATTTGTACAAAAAGTCATCAATGGAAATGCCCCTCCCAAGATCATCAATAGATTCAAAATTAATGAACACAGGCATAACCATCTACTAACATTTCCCAGACCCAGAAACAATCTTTACAAAACAAGCTTCCTATATTCAGGTAGTGATTTATGGAACAAGCTCCCAAATCATTTAAAATGTATCATAAACAAAAATCAGTTCAAAAATCAGTTGAAAAATCACTTAATGCGCTTATGCAAAGATGTTTAAGAACTAAACATGAATCCAATCAACCATATTTAGAACAGACTAAAGATATTGGTACTCTCTGCTCACCCTGAAAAATCTTTCATGTGTGGTTTACTATGACTCAAAAATCTACACCTTGCATGCTATATATGTATGTGGAAGGGGAAAAGGAGGACTAAGATTTTTATTTATTTTTTTTAAAATAATTTATTTATGAACAGGATAGGGAATAAGAGATGTATGTAAACACGTGTATATTTTGCAAATTCAAAAAGAGAAAACCAAACCACTGATTTGATGACTAGATGGAGCTTTTTTTTTCTTT
>JASPKP010005229.1:0-7500 GCA_030674155.1 Stramonita haemastoma | reverse complement strand
CGTGCGTGCGTGCGTGCGTGCGCGTGTGTGTGTGTGTGAGCTAGTCAATATGATAATGTGTCATGATCACTCCTAGTATCTCGATTTCAAATCTCATTTTAAGTTGATGATACTACTACTACGACTACTACTACTATACTACTACTACTACTACTACTAATAATAATAATGATAAAAAGTAGTAATAATAATGATGAAGATGATGAAGATAAAGATGATGATGATGATGATGATACATGAATTTTGTTTTGGGCTATCTCTTGTAAAACCATATACATCAAAGCGCTTGCACTCAACCTATTCTTATACATGCAACCAATCACATTATAGTTTTAACAAATTTCCCTTTCAAACACACACACACACACACACACACTCACACTCACACTCACACACACCGAAAAGTTACACTTGACAGACAATAATTGAATCTGCACATACATACACCTACTAACTGACCTCAAAGGAAAAAAAAAAAAGAGTCTCTTCAAATCTTGGGGGCTGCCAGTAACAATGCGAGATTCGAGCCTATGAAAGAACCATTCACAGGTAGATGGTTAACCTGATGTTCAATTTGTGCCCTTTCACTGTGTGTTCCCAATTCACGCCACTTTAATTCCTGTCAGAAACACCAGGTAATTATGCAAGATTCGAGGCAATGAAACAACCATCCACAGGCAGATGATTAACTTGATGTTTAATTTGTGCCATTTCAGTATGTGTTCCCAAATTCACACCACTTTAATTCCTGTCAGAAACACCACACATTTGTGACTCCATTCCTGTCAAAAAAAACACCACACATTTGTGACTCCATTCCTGTCAAGAAACACCACACATTTTTGACACGAGTCTTGTCTTAACTCCGCAGCCACGCAGCCAGTGGGTCAGTGCTAGCTATGTGTCTTCTCAGCGACTTAACAATTCTCGTTTCAGGTCGCAAACCTCCGATAGGCTGAAAGGTCTAACTAGCTATGAACTAGTCCAACTATGGCTAAAAGACTTCCTCACAGTAGAAGAGACAGCTCAATGTTGCTAGATCTCCCAGGACATTCTTATTCTTCTTCTCTTCTTTTTTTTAAACGCCCCAATTATATATATTATTTATTTATTCGTTTTTACCGAGGATAATGGAATATACACTCATGAGCTTTTTTACATCCAGTCCACGTGTGTATGCAGTTTTGCGAATCTTGTCATCTGTTCCTACCGGCACACAATCCTACTCTTACGAAAAGCGGAACAGGATTTAACGTGTGCACGAGATGTTCTGCGTGCGTTCGCACACGGGGCCTCGGTTTATATAGTCTCATCCAAGGACTTTTTGGGAGAGTGGAGTCAGCACTGATGATAACTCTAGGGGGAAAATCCCTCGACCGGGAATGGAACCCAGGTCGTCAAATTGCGAGCACAATGTTCTGACCACTAGGCTATCCCGCCCCCTCTATTCCAACCACAACTCTTGTCCTCTGTCAAATGAGCGAAAATGCATTGCACTGCCGTTAAGCGCCTGACAAGTCATACTCAGCTGTCCGACTTTGGTGGCCTGGGAGAGAATTTTTATCTTTTAATTAAATCTTTCCGGGGGAAAAAAAGGGCAGGAGAATGGACCAAGAAGGCATTAAATATACAACATGGGAGTGATAAGTAAACAAAAATATAAAAAAAAGAGGGGGTGGGGGGTTGTGGGAACTAGGAAATTTGATAAATCAAGGTACTGTTTGCGGCACGCATTTAGCGCACGTAAAAGAGTCCGCGGCAACAAGAGAGTTGTCCTTGGCAAAATTTCTGTTGAAAACAAGTCACTCTGATAATTATGGAATTATAATATACAGATGCAGACAGAAAAAGAAAAAAATAAGGGTGGCGTTGCTCTTGTGGCGACGCGTTCTCCTTGGGGAGATTAGCCCGAATTTCACACAGAGAAATCTGTGAATGAAAGTGCTGTAAAATGGCAAATGTAAATGTGACTTTCAACAAAGCAGATGCCGCATCGAAATACACAGCTATAAAAAAAAAAAATAAAAAAAAAAGCAAAACAAAAAAACAAATCCCAAAACAAAACAAAAAAAACAAATCATAGGATATTCTTCAAGGTAGAAATTTATGATAACTGTGGACTGCGGCCTTTTCATTCAACAATGGATGACCACAACTGTGAACATTTTTTTTTTCTTAAAGGCAATAGGCAGAACTTTAAAAGATGGACTGCATGTGGCCTTTACGTTTCAACAAACGGTGTATGGCCACATTCTTCTCAGGTCGGGGTCAAATTAATCATTGTGACCTCATGAGCTTCCTCTTCGTCCAACGTTCAGACAACAATTGTTGTTGTTTGTTATAAAAGCGAAAATATGTTGATTTGTCATTTTAAACGCCTGACAAGTCAGTCCCATGTATTCTTTATGATGATGATGATGATGATTATGGTGATGATTGTCATTCTTCTTCTTCTTCTTCTTCTTCTTCTTCTTCTTCTTCTTCTTCTTCTATACCGAGTATAATGGAATAAGCACTCATGTGCTTTTTTTTTCATCCGGTCCCCAAGTGTATGCAGTTTTGTAAATATTGTCATCTGTTCCCACCGGCACACAATGGCCTACTTTTACGAAAAGCGGAACAGGATTCAACGTGTGCGCAAGATGTTCTGCGTGCGTTCGCACACGGGGCCGCGGTTTACAGTCTCATCCGAAAGACTTTTGGGGAGAGTGGAGTCAGCACTGATGTTAACTCCGGGGGAAAAATCCCCTCGAACGGGAATCGAACTCGGGTCGTCAAATTACGAGCGCAATGTTCTGACCACTAGGCTATCCCGTCCCCATATCAGACTTTGGAGGAGGGGAGAGCTTTATCTTTTAAGCCTTTCCGGGGCGGAGGGTGGGGTGGGATGGGAGGAGCGAGGGAGGGAGGTTGGAGAATGGGCCAAGAAGAAAGAAAATAGACGAAAAGATGATGAGAGGACGAAAAAAAAGAAAAAAAAGAAAAGGCAGAGACAAAGAAAAGGATAGAAAAGAGGGAATTCCAAGCATAGAGTTTCCAGAAGGTGGAGATGCTATTTAAAACTGTCAGCCCCCCCCCCCCTCCCTCCCCCCTCCCCTTATGGGAGAACGTCATCAGTAATATCCACACGTTGATTTTCTATCCACATCATAAGTACGAGCACTATTTTTTTTTTCAGTGGTAGGAGGGAGAGGGGAAGGGGTGAGGTTAATGAATTTATCATTTTTTTTCATTAAAAAAAAAACAACCTCAACAACTACAATAACAACAACAACGACAATAAATGTGGGTAGTGCCCAGTGACGTCACACTCAAAAAACTGACCTCAGAAGGGACTGAACATGACCCCAGATTATTGTGGCAAAGACTCACTCACCACTAGGCATCTTACTATACCCTGAGATAAGCTGTGTTTGCTCAAGTTGCTGATAAAGAAGGGCCGAACCAATCTTCCCCGATATAATAGTAGGCAGGAGAGTCCCCCTGTAACACAGGCCACACACCGCAGTTAGGTAGGATTTGGAGTGCAACCATTCGCTCGCTGTAAAGGTAAAGGTGTCCCATAACCTGTATGTTTCATCTCATGAACTCTCTTGTTGCCGCGGACTCTTTTACGTGCGCTAAATGCGTGCCGCAAACAGTACCTTGATTTATCAAATTTATCTTTGATTAAATTTGATTTATCCGAAAGACTAGAACCCAGACCACCACTCAGGGTTTAGTGGATGGTAGGGGGGGTGGGGGGGGGGCAGGGAGGGGGAGGGGGGGGGGCAAGTTTCGGGCACTAACAAGGATCAAACCACTACACATTTCGAACCTGGCAGGTAGGTTACCTCAAGACCACCGATCCAGGGGGACGCGATAGCCTAGTGGTCAGAACATTGCGTTCGCAGTTTGACGACCCGGGTTCGACTCCCGTTCGAGGGGGGATTTTTCCCCTGGAGTTAACATCAGTGCTGACTCCACTCTCCCCAAAAGTCTTTTGGATGAAACTGTAAACCGAGGCCCCGTTTGCGAACGCACGCACAACATCTTGCGCACACGTTAAATCCTGTTCCGTTTTTAGTAAGAGTAGGCCATTGTGTGCCGGTGGGAACTGATGACAATATTTACAAAACTGCATACACTCGGGGACCGGATGAAAAAAAGTACATGATTGCTTATTCCATTATCCTCGATATAAAGGAATAAATAAATAAATAAAAATAAAAATCCACCAATAGTATGACTGTATTGAAGTGCTGTTTATCATCTTCATCTTTTATAGTCTTCTTCTCCTAGAATGCTCTCCCGATCCCTTTTTGTGACAGTCTTAGGGTTGGGGTTTTTTACGGTCTACAGTCCACAGTCCAATAATTATAACGTCAACATCTTCGACACATCACATGTCACCATGTTTGCAGAGTAGGCATTTCACTTGTCGGTTTTGACGAACCATGCTATTCAGAGGCAACCTGTCGCACCTCAGTATACTAACAGACACAACACAATGGTGCTGACATGACACCTAACTCACGTAGTCCTAGATCTGTTTCTGGATTCTTCGTGCACGTGTGAAGTAACCCCAATATGTTCAAATGGAATCATACTATTTTTACCCCTTTCGAGGATACTGGATTAAGCTCTCGAGGTGTTGTTGTTGTTGTTTTTTGACATCCAGTTTCTGTGTGCAAGAGTTTCCCTAACTTTTGTCATCTTGTTCCCATAGAAACACACAATGGCCTACACTGTAGAAAAGCGGAACAGGGTTTAACGTGTGTGCAAGAGGTTCTTGCGTGTGTTCGCACCCGGGGCCCCAGTTTTGTGTCTAATCTGAAGGACTTTATTTTTTGGGGGGGAGGGGGCAGCGGGGCGGGATGGAGCTAGCACACAAGAAGAAGAAATTGAAGGAGGACGAAGAGTAGGAGAACAAGAAAACCCATTTTTAAAATGGGCATCTCAATCTAGATCTAGTGCGAACTTTACTCTGAAAGCAGACTTCCAGCGGGTTACAATCTTGGTGACAAATACTGCTATACAGAAGCTAGATCAAGGTGCCTGTGTTTGGAACCAAACGTAATTAGATTAACAAGCCACCCAACGGCGCAATGGTTAGCACCTTGGGTTTGGGGTTGGAAGGTCACAGGTTCGAATACCATAACACCTATGAGGATTTTTATGACCTGCCAGAGTAAGTTTGCTGGGGGCTCGTTTGGAAGACTGGCACCAACCACACAGTCAAGCTTCACCGACTTTACAAGTTCGATTTTTGAGAGTTTTGCTCAAATTACCTGACCAAGACTGCAACAAACCAGCTAACAAAAACATAACTTAAAAAACAGCAACAAACAAACATACCAACCAACCAGCCAACCAACCCACCAAACAAAAACCGATGTGACACGGAAAATTGCAGATCTAAAATTACCGAAAAGTTCAGTCAAACACCAATAGACTGGCAACCGACGGTTCTAGATCTAGATTAAAAAAAATAAAATAATAAAAAAACCAAACTGATAAACTAGCAAACCAATGTCAACGATATTCAGAGGTCACTTAAAAAATATAAACAAAACAAAACTAAAGACACCCCCCAAAAAATCCCAAAAAACCCCCACATAGTCTACACACACAAAAACGAAACCAACAGCCAAACAAACAAACAAAAAACCGAAACAAAAAACCCAAAACAACCAAACCAACACAGACATACAAACTTCAAATTTAACGAAACAGAGTCAAAGAGATCTACATCATAGTTATTGCAGAAACCGTTGAAATCATCAGCAAACTGGAGCTTACGTAAGTACATACCTTCATTTTCAAAAGTGACCAAGGACAACGTAAAGCAAATTTCAAAGTATCAGCAAGTTTGGGTTGTCTGGAAAACAAACGACGTAAAGTCTACACTACTACCTTCACGTGACGTCAAATGCTCTCGAAAACACGATTACCGTAAGTCGTGTGTGGTGTCGTTAAGTGGATTTATTGCTGCTATCTGGATTATTAAAATGTTCACCTGCGCGAACCAAGTCAAAAATGTGCCTGGAAAATAATGTTGGATTTTATCTTTAAAACCGTTTTTATATCAACACACATGATATACCACGATTAAAAAAATAATGACAATAAAAAGAAAAAGGTATTAAACAAGTTTCTACTGCGGACGCAAGCCGAGTATTTCCTAACTTTTCCTGGAAAATTTGTTGTTTTATTCTTATTAAAATATTATATTTCTTTCTCTTTTTAAAAAATCTTATTCTTTTATAACGAGAATGATAGAATAAGCACTCATGTGCTTTTTTCATGCAGTCCCCGTGTGTATGCACTTTTGTAAATATTATCATCTGTTCCCAACCGGCACACAATGGCCTACTCTTACGAAAAGCGGAACAGGATTTAACGTGTGCGCAAGATGATCTGCGTGCGTTCGCACACGGGGCCTCGGTATATAGGCTCATCCGAAAGACTTTTTGGGGAGAGTGGAGTCAGCACTGATGTTAACTCCAGGGGGAAAAAATCCCCTCGAACGGGGAATGGAACTCAGGTCGTCAAATTGCGAACGCAATGTTCTGACCACTTGGCTATCCCGTCCATGTACACACCCACAAGGGCAAATAGGAATGGTCAGATTTGGAATCATAATAATTATGTCTTTGCAATTTGCAGTCTGTGCATTGGCAGCTCACCTGGTATGGTTTTCTACGGAAAGTTTCCAGACGAAGGAAGGAGTCTGAACTCCGTTGGGGGGACGGGATAGCCTAGTGGTCAGAACATTGCGCTCGCAATTTGATGACCCGGGTTCGATTCCGGTCGAGGAGATTTTTCTCCTGGAGTAGGCCTACATCAGTACTGACTCCACTCTTCCCCAAAAGTCCTTCGGATGAGACTGTAAACCGAGGCCCCGTGTGCGAACGCACGCAGAACACCTCGCGCACACGTTAAATCCTGTTCCGCTTTTCGTAAGAGTAGGCCATGGTGTGCCGGTGGGAACAGATGACAAGATTTACAAAACTGCATACACACGGGGACCAGAGAGAGAGAGAGAGAGAGAGAGAGAGAGAGAGAGAGAGAGAGAGAGAGAGAGAGAGAGAGAGAGAGAGAGAGAGAAGGCAAGGCAAGGCAAGGCAAGGCAAGGCAAGGCAAGGCAAGGCAAGGCAAATTATTTTAATCGAGGATAATAGATAAGCACTCGTGTGCCTTTTTACATCCAGTCCCCGCCCTTTTCAGGGATATCATCAAGATAAAAAGATAACCTCTAATTAAAAAAAAACACAATAATAATGATCCAAATACCAAGAGCAAGAAACCATACCAAGTATCAAACAACAAGCAAGAAATAAGACAGAGAAACAATAATAAGGTAATGATATAAAAAGGCACTCATTCAGAAACGAAAATAAGAAGTAAGAATCAATGATGATTTAGAGAGAGAGAGAGAGAGAGAGAGAGAGAGAGAGAGAGAGAGAGAGAGAGAGAGAGAGAGAGAGAGAGAGAGAGAGAGAGAGAGAGAGAACGACA
>JASPKP010005228.1:12500-16238 GCA_030674155.1 Stramonita haemastoma | reverse complement strand
AAAAAAAAAAAAAAAAAGCATCTTTGCTACCAACAGCTGAGAAAAGAAAACCACAAAAATGACTTACCAGCTGTGAGCTGAAAGTCCACCACAGCCTGACCAAGCCTGTTCTCTATCTTCAGCTGCCATGTTCCTGCTGGTTGTGACGTCGCAGAGGTCCAGGTCAGGGTCAGGGTCAGGTTGGGAGCAGTGCCAGACACACTGAAACTGTGGGGAGACAACACGGAATAGGTGATGAGGACTTTTGTACCAGTATAAGATAAACACAATATACTTACATGTACACTACACTTATTTCTTTCTTTCTTTATTCATTTATCTATTTTTTAATGTTTTTTTATTTCAACGATAGTGGAAGAAATACTTATGTGCTTTTTTTTTTTAAACATCCACTCACCATGTGTACGCTATCGCATGCCCACGTTATCATCTTTTTAAAATCAGCACCAGAGAAAACTAACAATAACAAAAAAACCAACACCAATTTTCAGCATATTCGTTCTGCCTGTAAGGTCCCTTAAATTACTGTACACAACATTGCTCTATAAACCTGCATCTATACATCAACAATAAATGAACAATCAACAGCTGAATTAATGACGGAGGTTATAGCCGAGTGGTTAAGACTTCAATTCTATGAGTCCATGAAGTCGTGGGTTTAAATCCCAGCGGCGTCTGGTGAATTAAGGATGGGGAATTTTCGGATCTCTCAGGTCAACTTCAAGTGCAGATCTGCAAGTGGCTTAAATACCTTCGTGTATATACACATACACAAGTTCATATGTGCACGGTAAAACTATGGGTCCTGCCAAAAATCAGAATGCTGTCTCCATTTGTTGTGTTTTTAAAGATAATGGAAAAGTTCATGTACCAACACACTCCAGTGTTAAGGAATCTGTTCTTGAAAATGATTGTTAGAAATGTATCTGGCTGTCTCTTGCTGAGTTGTAGAGCTAACAGAGAAGGATTTAGGGGCCAGTAGTATTTCATATTCTTCGAGACACTATTTCTGTAGTCAAAGGCTTCGGAAATCTTAGTGCACTACTTCAGATATTCACATCTTCTAACATCACAGTTTTCAAGTGGTCCAGAGAATCAAAATCATATCTCACTCTCCTAGAATGACCCTAGAGTTCTGTTTCTCAATAACTATTACTACTGTCGTGAAACGAATGGCAGAGAACGGAAAGTCATGACAAGAAATATACAAAACTCCCTGGACATTCGATTTGAAGCTGTGTATAGTCTTCTTCTTCATCAAATGCTCAGGCAGCAACTACTGTTGTCTGTCATATGAGTAGAAATGAGCTGCACTGCCTGTTAAGCGCTTGAAAAGTCAGGCCCAGCGCATCCAACTTTAATATGGAAACAGAAGTAACAACTTTTAAGTCTTTCTGCAGAGAGGCAGGAGACTGGATCAAGAAGGCAGAAAACAGACAACATAGCGTGACATGATGAAAGGGAACAAGACAGAAACAGTGGATTCCTAGCACAGTTTCCAGAAGGTGGGGAAGCTATTGATACTGACAGCACCCCCAGCTATAACACAGGGGTTTGATCTGACACAAGCATATTCAGGCACACAAATATTATGCACGTTATCTGCCCCATTGGTTTTCTGATGAGAAAAAGAGCAGGTATCAACTGTTGCAAGGAATCAATACTCTGAAGATTTCAACATGAGGATGGCAAGACCATCTATCTATCTATCTATCTATCTATCTATCTATCTATCTATCTATCTATCTATCTATCTATCTATCTATCTATCTATCTATCTATCTATCTCTCTCTCTATCTCTCTATCTCTCTATCTCTCTATCTCTCTCTGTATCTACCTATCTACCTATCTACCTATCTCTCTCTCTCTATCTATCTATCTATCTATCTATCTATCTATCTATCTATCTATCTATCTATCTATCTATCTATCTATCTATCTATCTATCTATCTATCTATCTATCTATCTATCTATCTATCTGTCCCTTAGTCTGGCGAGCGTGGCGGCACCCCTGAAAACTTGACAACCAGTTCCCTCCATTCCTCTCTCTGTTCTGCTTTTCTCAAAATTTGGTCGAGTTCTATGCCTCTCCATTCGCTGATGTTGTCCTCACATCTCTTCCTTGGTCTGCCTCTGTTTTCTTCCTCCTTGGACAATGCCTTGCATTACTTTTTTTGCAAGTCCTTTCGATCTTGTGACATGCCTGTACCATTTAAGTTTACGCTTCTTGACGATTGATAGAAGATTTTCGTAGGGACCAAGGACAAACACCACAGACGACAAAACTGGGTGTCTCAGTTAGACTCCTTCACAAAGTGACAACGTCATCTGATCAAAATCCCAAAATCTCAGACCATCGAAACGAAAATAATCGTGTCTATCTAAAGCAAAAAATAAAGAAGCACAAACCCCAAACCCAAAAACCGGCAACATTGCCATAATTTTTTTTTAAGGAGCAGCGCACAAGTACCTCAGAGTAGCAAGTCTATCAATTGAAGCGCCACAATGGTTAGAAAAGGAAAAATAAAACAGCATAGACGCACATTTCAAAGAGAACAGCACACTCGCTTACCTGGGACACTGAATTGCCTGCCCCAGTGCAGCGCTGTCAGGGATGTACTGCGCTATCCAGCACTGCCTGATGTCTGTGTCGTACGTGTACAGACTGAAGGGCACAGACAGGACGCTGCTTCTGTCCACAGTCTTCCTCACCTGTCTGTCTGTCTGAGCAAACTGAGGACTGCCTGTAACACACACACACACACACACACACACACACACACACACACACACACACACACACACACACACACACACACACACACACACACATTCATACATACATACATACATACATACATACATACATACATACATACATACATACATACATACATACATACATACATACATACATACATACACATACACATACACATACACATATACATCCACATACACAATCATACACACATTCACACATACACACAAATACACACAAATACACACAAACACACACACACACACACACACACACACACACACACACACACACACACACACACACACACATCACAGGAGTCCTTTTTCTAGACTTTGCTAAAGCCTTTGACATTACTAGCCACTCTCTCCTCATCAAAAATCTAAAATGCTATAAAATTTCCAGCCAAGCATTATCATTTTTAGACTCATTTCTCAATAATCGTCATCAACTTGTTGAAATCGGGCCTAGGAGATCAACCCTAATACACGTGAAATATGGAATACCACAGGGATCAATACTATGACCACTTCTTTTCTCCATTCATATTAATGGCCTACCTCTGCATATCCATTTTTCATGTCAAATGTTTGCTGATGATACATGAATTCAATGTAACAAAGATGATCCAAACCAACTTGTGAATGATATGCAGGCAGATATCAATAAACTTATTGAATGGACAGAACTCAATCATATGTCTTTTAATTCTAATAAAACAAAATGTAAGTTCATAACCACTATGAAAAAAAAGACAGAAATTGCGTTCTCCATTCGCGCCAATATATATCCATGGACAACAAATTGAAGAAGTAGTCTTACACAAAGTACTAGGTGCAGTAATCGACAATGATTTGTCTTGGTCAGATCACATAGCCACATTAGGAAAACGAATCTCAGTAAGATTATATCAACTTAGAAAGATAAAAAAAGAATTAATCTACAGTCACGAAAACTATTCTTTCACGCACAAAT
>JASPKP010005228.1:0-5000 GCA_030674155.1 Stramonita haemastoma | reverse complement strand
TGTCTGTCTGTCTTTCTATATGTCTGTCTGTCTGTCTGTCTGTATGTCTGTTTGTCCTTCTGCGTTTGTCTACGTGTCTGTGTGGCCGTGGGTGTATGCGTGAAAACAACCCCCCCCCCCCCCCAAATATTCACGCTATTCCTCATCAGAGGACTAATTCTGACCAAAGGGTTTTATCAAAACGATTGTCTACACAAAAAAACTTCTCAAGTTCATTTCTCTCAAACGTTTTTCATGTGACATGAACAACAACAAAGAACAGACTTTGTTAGAACTTTCTTTTGGTGTCAGAAGACAGAAAGAAAAAGAATGGCCAGTCTTTGTGTGTAACTGTGTGTTAAACCAGTACGAGATCAGTTGCAGCCAAGAAGGAAATATTTCTCTTTTTTTGTTTGAAAACAGTATGTTCCTTATCTTTAGCAGTTTTTTGTCAGCGCATGCATTCAAGGACGCACACTTCTGAGTGTGTGGTGTGTGTGTGTGTGTGTGTGTTGTGTGTGTGTGTTTTTGTGTGTGTGTGTGTGTGTGTGTGTGTGTGTGGTGTGTGTGTGCGCGCGCGGTGTGTTTTGTGGTGTGTGGGTTTTTTCATTTTGTTACTTTGTCTGTTTTTTGTTTGGATGTTTTGTTGTTGTTTATCTTGATAGATGGCTCGATGAAAAATAAATTTCTTGCTTACTCAATTGTACCATCTGGAAAAAAAAGACTTTGACTTTGAGTTTGACACACACACAGTCAGAGCAATCGTGTTCATTTATTGGTTTTTAAGTCCAAAACATATTGAAATTTTCACAACTGCACGCACGCACACAAACACACACACACACACACACACACACAAACACACACACACACACCACACACACGCGCGCGCGCGCGCGCGCGCGCCGCGCGCACACACACACGCACACACGCTCAGACGCAGGCACGCACGCACACACACATAGTTGTTGATTGTGGATGATTGGTTATGTGCACATCCATCCCCCCCCCCATAATTCCTCCCACCCACCCCGCTACCCACCCCCATACATAAACGCACCCCCGTTTGATACCACTATTTTAGTTGAAGGACGTTGAACTGAAGAACTACTACTACTACTACCTACCTACACACACACACAAGTCAGGATCAAAAGACCTTGACAAATCGATAGTAAAATATTAAAAATCAGTGCATATGCTATAAGCGATACCCTAAACGTACATATTTAACTTGTGTATTGACAAACATTATTTCCCATAGAAATTTAAACGAGCAAAAGTAATACCCTTACAAAAAAATCATGAGACCCTACCAATCCTCGAATTATAGACCAATATCCATACTGTCAGTCCTATCTAAACCATTAGAAAAACATATACATTTTCACTTACTTTCTCATTTTAAATATATGATCTAATTAATGAAAACCAGTCAGGCTTTCGTGAAAACCACTCTTGCCATACAGCCTTTAATACATTATTGAGCATTGTCTTTTGAATATCAACAATAAAAGAAATTACAGGAGTTCTTTTTCTAGACTTTGCGGAAAGCCTTTGACGTTATTAGCCACTCTCTCCTCATCAAAAAATTAAAATGCATAAAATCTCCAACCAAGCATTGTCATTTTTAGACTCATTTCTCACTAATCGCCATCAACTTGTTGAAAATCGGGCTAGGAGGTCAACCTTACTACCCGTAAAAAAATGGAATACCACAGGGATCAATACTAGGACCACTTCTTTTCTCTTTTTATATTAACGACCTACCTCTGCATATCCATTGTTCATGTCAATGTTTGTGATGATACATCGATTCAATGTAACAATGAGATCCAAACCAGCTTGTGAAGATATGCAGGAGATATCAATAAACTTTATTTGAATGGACAGAACTCAATCTATGTCTCTTAATTCAAAATAAAACAAAATGTTTGTTTATAAAACCCTCGGCAAAAAAGCAGAAAATTTCGTTCCCATTGGGCCCAATTTTGCCATGGCAACAAAAATTTAAGAAGTTGCTAACCAAAGTATAGGTGCAGTAAAAGACAACGATTGTCTTGGTCAGATCATAGCACGTTGGAAAAAAAAATCTCAGTAAGATTATATCAATTGAAAAAAAAAAAATTTTCAAAAATTACAGTCACGAAAAAATTCTTTCACGCCCATATTCTATCTTTTATAAATTGGGTTCCACATTTTGGGGTTTGTGCAAGCGAAAAAAAAATTAAAGCATAAAAAAACCGCCTGCAAAAAGAGCGTAAAAATTCCCCCTTTAAATTTCCAAAAACACTGACCCCCCCCAACTACAAAGAACAGATATTCTTCCACTCAAAGAAAAACTGCAGTTCAACAAGTATCTATGTATGTCAATATTTTTAAAGGGGGAAAAAAACCCCAAAAAAATTTTTGGAAAAAAAAGGTGTCAAAAAAAAAAGGCCACCCATAGCTTTTTTTTGCCCGGGCCCCCCCAAAAACAATCTCTATAAATCCAGCCTTGCTTTTTCCCCCGGAAAAACCCTTGTGGAATAAACCCCTTTCCCCTTTTTAAAAAACCCCTTTCCCTTTCAAAAAAAATTGTTTAAAAAAATTTTGAAGAAACTTGGGACAAATTTAACCCCAAAACCCCAGTTTGGGCCCCCATTTGGTTTGTTTTTGTTGTTATTATCCCCCTTTTATTTTTGTTTTCTATTTTTTTTTTTTGTAGACTTGGAAAATTTTCTTTTTTGGGTTTGGTTTTGGAGATTTTGTTTGGATGAAAACCTCATTTTTTTTATTTTAAACCCAAAGGGTTTTTATATTTTTTTGTTTTTTTTAAAAGTCAATTTTTTTGTTTTTTTTTGTGGGGGCCCCAGGTAAAAAAAAATTTTGTAAACTTAATCTTTTACCCTCAAAAAAGATAAATTTTTGACTTGACATAAAATTAAAAATTAAAAAAACCCCCCCCAAAAACACACACACACACAAAAAACACACACACCCCCCCACACACACACAAAAAACCCCCACACAGGTCCCACACTTTTTTTTGCTTACTCGGGTTATTTCCTGTATTTCGTTTTTTTATGCAATTTTAATGGTTTTCTCACGGTTGTTGTTTTCTTCCTTGTATCGTCATTCAATTTAAAAAAACACTCTTTTATTTACTTCTCTTCCTTCCCCCCTATGTCCTGTCTAAAACCCTTTTTAGGGGATAGACGTTACAACACACACACACCAAAAACCCCACACACCACAACACACCACACACCAAAACAGCCCCCCCCACACAAACCAACACACACAACCCCACACACACACAACAACACAAAACACAACCCAAAACACACACACGAGCGCGCGCGTGGGGCACACACACACACCGCCCCGCCGAAAAAACACACGAGTGCGTGAGAGGGGCGCGCGCGCCGCGGGACACATACATACACACACCCCCATCACACATCACCACACACAACCAACCCACACCCCACACACCCCAACACCACACCCCACACACACCACACACACACACACCCCCACACCTAAGAAGAAGAAAAATTAAAAAAAAAGAACATTCCACCCCCCAGGGTACATCAATCTCTCTTTTCTCTGTTTTTCGGTCCCCTTCCCCCCCCTCTTCTTCTCCTCCTCTCTCCTCTTCTCTCTCTCTCTCTCTCTCTCTCTGAGGGGCCCCTTTTTATTTGGGGCAACATTTCTTTCAAAAAATAATGATTTTTTTAAAGTTTGTTTATGGAAGTTTTTTTTTAAAAATTTTATGATATAACACTTTTTATATTTTAAATTTTTATTTGTGGAAAACATTTTTAAAACCCCCTTTGAAAAAGGTTTTTGGCCCTAATATGAATAAAAAAATTTGCATGCTTTCTCAGTTCGCTCTCTCGTACTTAAAAAAAAAGGATTTTCGATATTTAAAATTAAAAATATTTTATTGTTTTCATCGAAACATGGGGACAAAAAGACTGGAACATATCGAAAAAATTCTTTGTTTTGGGTTTAAATATTTGGTTACCTGTAAGAACACCCCTAAGATGGTAAGGGGATCCTTGATTAAGAGCCCAAAAAATTTATTTTTTTTATTTGTTTTTTTTTTTTTGGTCAGTCTTTAAAACTTAAATTTTGTGCTTTGCTTTGCCAATGATATAAAAAACCCCTTTTTTTTAAACATAAGCAAAGAAGTGTATTGTGCCTAAGGCCCAAAAAAACTTGTAAACCTAACAGATTTTTTTAAATTTTAAGGGGTTTTTGAGTACTTCCCCCCCCCCCCCCCTCTCTTCTCTCTCTCTCTCTCTCTTCTCAGAAAAATTTTTAAAATTGGGGAAAGGATGAAATGTTTTCTGCTTTTGAAAATTTTACCTTTTCCCTGGGGCCCCCAAAAATGTTTTGTAATGGCCCCCAAAGGGGGGGTGTGCACAAAATTGTTTCGGTTCAGTGTGTTCAGTTCCTTCCCCCTCTTGTAACACACACACACACACACAACCACACACACACACACACACACCCCACACACACACACACACACACCACACACCCCAAAAACCCCCACGTTAAAACCCCATTGACAAGGGTTTTCATGACCTTGTCATTGACCCCCGCAGTGACATCCCCCAGGCCCCCTGTTTCCCCACATGCACGTGGGAAGGGGGTAATCCACTGACGTTTCCTTTACCTCCGGGTCAGGGGGGGCAGAGGCCTCTCGTGGCAATCAGGGGTACCTCCGGGAAATCAGGGCCTTGTGGCAGGAAGACCCTCCATCCGGAACAGGGGAAAAATTTCCCCTTGGAATTTTATTCCCCAACAACACAGGGGGAGAGGGAGAGGTACAGCGAGGGGAGTAAAAGCAGAGGAGAAATGTACAGCGGGCAAGGACGCGAGGCAGAGTGTACAGCAGAGGAGAGTGTACAGGGGAGGACCAAGGACAGAGTGTTCAGCAGAGACAGGGGGTTTCAGAAAAGGGGGATTTAAAAAAATAGCAGGACAGTGGGGGGAGGGGAGTGTTGCAAACAGTAAACAGAGGGACA
>JASPKP010005227.1:0-16241 GCA_030674155.1 Stramonita haemastoma | reverse complement strand
TCCTTCTTACCCTCTGTCATCTCACCCATCCAGTAAACCAGCTGATAGAAAGCAGACATTTTTCATAAGCTGCCTAACTGTGCATGGGTTGGTTTTTTTTCCGGTGGAATAACCTGATTCTATGGATAACTTTTTTGACTGTCATGAAGCTTTTTTCTTTCTTGCTGTCAAAAATGCCCTTTTTAGAGCTTTTTTCCCTTTCCCCCTGTGCTTCAAAATTTTCCCTTCCATGCCGTTTTTGGTTGGGGTTTTCATCATCGGAACTCCGGGAGACCTGCTCTTCAGATTTCCTGTTTCTGATTAGGGGACATCTCTGAAAAGGAATCCATCTCATCTGATGACATGCTGCCCAGGTCATTGAACTCGGGGAAACCCCCAAAATGGTCGTTTTGCTCATGCAACCATGCCTGATACTGATTTCAGGCAGTGAGAGTGTTGATACAGTGTTGTGAGAAAGATGTGGGGCTCCATTCAGTATTTTCTCTGCCTTGTGCATGCTTGATGTTTTACCTGAAACCTGTCCTTTATGGTAGATAGTTGTTACGTGTTTATCATGTACAGGAGGGTACGTTGATGACATGCTAGATGGCAGGCTGGGCTTTGTGTGATCGTTATAGCAAACTGCAGAATCGTTTGTGGTCAGGTTGTCAGACATGTGCTGGTCATTCTGAGTCTCCTGGATTCCTCTGAATGAGGACGGTGTACTCTGAGTGTCAGGGACTTTAGGTGTGGTCTCCTCAGGTGATCCCTCATGCCCATTCACGGAAGACTGTCCAGGTGGTGAAGAAGTATTGGATTGTGAAGAACTGTTGGCCGCCTGAGGTTCTTCACCATTCTGATGCAGCGACGTTTGAGGGAGATCTGCCAAGACTTGGATGAACTGGGTGGATCCTTCTCTGATAATCGTCTGTATGAGCTGTCGTCTGAAATGCGTTTCAGCATTTTCCCTGAAACATAGCATCGCCATCATCATCATCTGTTTCTAAATGATGAATGACAGACAAGCATTAATGGAAAAGAATAAAACATACATAAATATAAAATGTTTCTTCAACTTTGCTTACGGTCGTACCTTTGAACAACAAGTTGTAACGCTTTGATGAAAATCAGGATTGTAATGAACCTCTTCAGGGGTGCCCTACGGTCACCAGACTAAGAGATAGATGGAGATAGAGATAATGAACCTGTAGAGCACCAGATGATGTATCGTTTCTTGATATAACCTTTAAATGGCATATTCATAAATCAACATCATCAATTGGACAGGCCTAGAACTCAACAACATTTTCAGAAAGGCAGAACAAAGAGAGGAATGGAGGGAACTGGTTGTCAAGTCTTTAAAGGTTCCCCCACAGTCGCCAGACTAAGGCATAGACAGATAGATGGATGGATGGATGGATGGATGGATGATTATCCGGATGGATGGATGGATGGATGGTGGATGGATGGATGGATGAATGGATGGATGGATGGATGGATGGATGGATAAATAGATAGATAGATAGATAGATAGATAGATAGATAGATAGATAGATAGATAGATAGATAGATAGATAGATAGATAGATAGATAGATAGATAGATCATAATTAATCATAACATTGTTTTATATAAATTCTGGAACAGTTTGGTTCTGACGATATGCACCACGTCAAAGAGATAGATTTGATTTCCTCCTTCGAGTTATTCCCTCTTGCGCCGCTGTTAATTGATCATATATGTGCATCAGCATTAAATTATAAACTGTAAAAATCCCATAGTAGTTAAGTTACACATGGGGTTTTAGCACATTGAAGAACAGACCATGAGGGTAAACCAGCAGAGACTGGGTTTAATACTGGTCGTAAAGTCAGCAGAGAGCTGACAGACTATCAGCAGGTGCTGAGAATTAAAGTCAGCCGTGACTGATGGAAAGACAGAATAATACCAGGAACGCAAGCAGGCAGAGCATCATAACACCACGCCTGTAGGCTTTGTGGGTTTGCAGTCGCTAGATGCAAACAGGCATGTCCTGCTGCTTTGATGGATTGGAAGCTACGACTGAAAAACTATGCAATCACAACCATTCCGATTCAAAATCAAAACAAGAGGGCAGGATATCCTAGTGGCTAACACATTGTGCTTGTGACCAGATGGCCTGGGATTGAGCCACCCCAGAGTAACCCGTTTAAAGGAATTTTGCACTGGTGTTGTCATTAGCACTGACTCCTTTCCCCCAAAATCAAAGTTGTGAGTGCTAACACACGTTGAAAACTTGTTTTGAAGTTTCAAAAGTGTAGGTTATTTCTTGTGGGTGGGAAGATATGACAGGAATTTTTAAAATGCATACACACAGGTGCTGTGTTTACACACCATCCCCCTGTTGAATGTGAACCTTAAAAACGGTCGCATACACAAAACATTACCATCAATAAATTTCAGATCTCTAGCTGAGGAGTGAGATAAGAAAAGCAAAATGAAAGGGTGCATTTTCCATCAACACTACTAGCTTGGATGAGGAAGTGACAGGCAAAGAGGAATCAGAACACAGAAAGAAAGCTCACAATGTGTGACTTGGAATCAGATTCTAAAGAGGAAGAAAAGGATGATACACTCTTGGCAGCCAGCTTAAATGAAGACTTGATTTACGAAACAGATAGCGATCTTAAAGATTGTGAGGAGACGGTACCCTGAGTCTCCTCCTCATTAGCTCAGAAAATAAAACAAGCATTTTCAAAATGACCATTCTGAGGGGTAAAAAAGAGTTCACTGACTAACACAATCTACCAGAAAATAATGAAGCGTTGTATACATTCATGTCATCCCTAATATCTTGAACAGCCTGCCAGCAGACACTTGAAAATCTGACATCAGAAGCTCACATGTCCAAAAAGCGCTAACAAAGGCTGCAATGGCCTTGTCAGACATCAAGCATGCAGACAATACACAGGTCACAAGGCAACACTGATCCAAACACGTCATAGAAAATCAAAGCAGCAATAGAACTGAATACAGTCAGCCTTCCATCTCACTGGCTACACCCAAAGGAAGGCGGGCTTTTTACACACACACACACACACACACACACACACACACACACACACACACACACACACACACACACACATCTTTGGAATATGCAATGATTCTGTGCCAGTGGGGAAAACCTGAATAAATGAAAATATTTTCCTGTTCCTTGGCTAGAGCTCTGAGTTTCATCAATAGTGAGAGTTTGCATAATTATGAAACAGTCGATGCTCTTCTTTAAAATAACTGCTTTCCGACATCCAGATGATGTCTAGATACAACACCAGTGTGCAAGTGCTGGTTTTAAATTGTAATATCTGCTCCTACAGGAGCTCACTGATCTACTCTAAAAGTGATTTTGCCAACCACTTCACTGACCTACGAGCTGTTTAGCTTGCAAATCTGCTGGATGTGACAAAGGTAAGACTTTTACCTTGTGATAATGTTTATTTGAGTTATAAAACCCCTATAAACCATTGACCTATATAAGTTGTTTTCTCAAGAAACTAACTTCACCATCTATAAAAGTAATGCTTGGAATATAGAAAATAAATCATGTGTAGGTAATGAGGTAGAAAATGACAATACGGAAAAAAGGCTTACCTGTTCATGTTACCAGACACACAATGCTGGGCACCTAAGCTTTGAGCTATAGCTTTCAGCTTCTCTGTGCTTAGTGCCTTGAGTTGAAGTGTCCAATGCACTGGATCTGGCATCTGAAATGGTTAAAATTACCAACGTTTTACACACACACACCATGCACACACGCACGCACGCACGCACACACACACACACACACACACACACACACACACACACACACACACACACACACACACACACACACAAACAAACACAGAGTCTCTCTTTCCTCCTGTACAATACCGTGCTTACTTTTAACCAATATGATCTGTAATCTAAAATTACTGTTCTGAGTTTAAAGTAAATGCTTTGTTGATATTGTAAGTGATGATCACTGCCTTCATAATGATAATAAATTGAGACTGCATCATGGCCCTAACTTTCATATGGCAGAAAGCTCCTAAATGCTGGAACCTCAAGTGTTACTAGGGTGAGGCTCTTCAATATTATTTAAGGAAAAGCAAAAACACAAACCAAACGTTAGGTATGCCACCAAACAACTCATTATCAACATAAATTGTTTCACAGTCGCTATTTACCTTGAAGAAAATTGAAGTGATCTTTTCTCTCTGGTCTATATCCCTCCACGATGGAAGTTGGTTTGCTGCCACATGTGCCACATTCACAACAAACACAAGGTCTGGTGACACGAAGCTGCTATCACTTGGTCTCACACACCAGTCATTTGAAATGGGCGAAAGCCTGCCCTTTTTGACACACCTCTTGCAGTGTGCCGGAAAGTTATATTCCTGACAACACAGACAAAATTACATTCACAGATATACACAACAAATATAAAAAAGGTAAAATTGTCCCATAACCTATGTGGTTGTAGGGGAGCAAGGCATCAAAGACCTCAGCTTCTCCAAGGGCCAGCATATTGAGGGAGGCACCCATCTCCTCTCCCTTGCTGCTTTACCTTCCCTGACCCTAAGGAGGACAGGTACCCATTTACAGCTAAATAAACACGGGGACTGCACTGAAACAAATGGAATTTGAAAAAAAAAAACAATCAGGGGCAAATAACCTTTTCTTCTTAAGCTTCCATGCTCAAGACATTTTTCACTTTAATTTTTTTATACTAATTTTATACATGACCATTTCTTAAAGTCGGAATGGGGCTACCTTTATGGTGGGCACACATGGTCACTCACGCAAAATCTCAGCATTGGTGAACCTCAGAGTTCTAGCAAAGGAATGAAAAACACCCCTAAAACAGGATCATCATAAGTGCCACTGTCCACTAATTTGCAGACTCAGCTGGAAAGCTATATAGGTCTATCTATAACTGCCGGGGTCTCTAAGGTTCTTGTCAGGTTTAAGGATAGGGATGATATTGGTCATATATCATGACAGAGGGAAAATTCCAGCCATCCAGATGTGATTATAGACCTTCAAAAGGGTATGCAGGCAAATGTCTCAGAGATGCTTCATAAGACCGTAATGGATCTTGTCAGGGCCTGCTGAGGTTTCACCACATAACTGCAGGGCACTTTTCAGCTTGGGTAAAGGAAATGGAAGGTTATACTTCTCATTGGGGACATGATAGCTCAGTGATCAGAGCACTCACTTTCCCCGAGCCAAAGTTAAGCAGCATTGAGCATGGTTACCAAGTAGATGGGCGACTGTTTGCGCACCTTGGCTTCAGTACAGTACCCCAGTTCACCCTGCTGTAAATGGGTACCAGCCCTCTTTAGAGTCAGGAAAGGTAAAGCAGCAAGGGAGGAGATGAATGCCACCCTCAATTTGCTAGCCCCTACAGAAGCTGAGGTCTCTGATGCCTCGCTTCCCTACAACCACATAGGTTGTGGGACACCTTCACCTTTTTATCTTTTTTTTTATACTTATCATTCTGGGACAGAAAACTCAAAGATCTCTGTATATCATTTTCTGCACACGGTTGCAGCTGTCTTTTCGTGTGCTGATTTCTGTTCCTAGTTTTGTAGCTGTACAGGTGTAAGGTAAAATATTTGAGTTTTTATTGAGCTCTTGCTCTGTTGAGGTGACCATTCCATGCCCTGGCCTCTCGTATTTAACATTTTAGTTTATGGATAACTGCACAATGCTTAGGAAAGAACTGAATGGAAAAGGCTTTGTCTTTAAACATCTTAACAGAATATTCTTTCGGGAAAATATACTTACTGTGCTAGATACACTTTCTCTCTTTGTTTTTTCACGCTTTTTAAACTGATGATCACATGGGCCTTAAAATAGGTACCAGAAACATAAAAATCTGAACTACACTGATGACACAAGACTACAAGGAGAGCGGGTCTCAAGCTCAATGCCAAAAAGACAAATGCGTTGCATGTTTCTAGAACCAATTGCCAAACATAGCATGAAATACAGATTGGTAAAGCTTCCTTAGAAAAAAAAAGACTGTAAATATAGCTCAGGTCAATTGAAACAAATAACAGATCATGAACCAATGGCATAAATACAAGAGTAGGCCTTGCTAAAAGTAGAATGATTCGACTGAATAACATCCAAAAGATCCTTGTCACTTCTCTTATTCTCTCACGTCTGGACTATTGCAATTCACTTTTGACTGGTCTGCCAGCATCATCCATCCACTCCCTTCAACGCATACAAAACTCCGCAGCTCGTCTGGTCCTCAGAAAGAAAAAATCTGAGCACATTACCCCTCTCTTGCAATCTCTTCATTGGCTGCCCGTACCACAGAGAGTAAACTACAAGATCAATACCCTCTGTTACAAATGTCTCCACAATACTGCACCCTCCTACCTCTGTGAATGTCTTCACTTGTACACACCTTCTCGCTCCCTCCGCTCGTCGGCAGATACTTTGTCCCTAAGAACACCCAGATTCAACCTATCTACCGTTGGCTGCCGCTCTTTCTCTGTTTCTGGTCCATCGATGTGGAACGACCTTCCTCTCTCCCTCCGACAAAAGCCTACTTATGACACTTTTAAATCCAACCTCAAGACACACTTATTTCAAACCTAAGTTTTTCTCCTTCCGCTTCCATCTCTTACCTGTCCCTGCCTTCAACATCCACCTGCCAAAGCGCATAACGTTTGTGGGTGTGTGTGCGTGCGCGCGCGTGCTGCGTGCGTGCGTGCGTGTGTGTGTGTGTACATTCGAATTTGTCAAAACTGTAAATAGTTGCTGATTGTGCGTCGTGTAGGTTGAATGCAAGCGCTTTGATTTGTTTTTGCAAGATATAGCGCTATACAAATTCCATGTGTTATTGTTATTATTATTATTATTATTATTATTATTATTATTATTATTATTATTATTATCATCATTATTATTATTATTATTATTATTATTATTATTATTATTATCATTATTAAAAGATCTATCTATCTATCTATCTATCTATCTATCTATCTATCTATCTATCTATCTATCTAATATCTATCTATCTATCTATCTATCTATCGATCGATCGATCAATCGATCAATCGATCGATCAATTGATTGATTGATCGATCGATCTATCTATCTATCCCTTAGTCTGGCAACCGTGTTGCGACCCCTGAAGACTTGACAACTGGTTCCAACCATTTGTCTTTCTGCTCTGCCTTTCTCAACATTTTGTTGAGTTCTAGGCTTGTCCATTTGCTGATATTGTCCTCCCATCTTTTCCTTGGTCTGCATCTTTTTCTGCCTCCTTGGACAGTGCCTTGTAGTATTGCTTTTTCAAGTCCATTTGATCTTGTGACATGCCTGTACCATTTAAGTTTACGCTTCTATACAATTGATAGAAGATTTTTGTAGGGACCATCTCATCTCTACTGCCTCTACTCCAATCAGGGTCCATGATTCACAGGCATACAGGAATATGGAATTGGCAAGGGAGAGCATTAGTCTGATCTTGGAGTTGAGTGAAATATTTTTTATCTTTCTTGATGGTGTTCAGTTTGTACAGTGCTGTTATTGTTTTTGCAATCCTGCATGCTACCACTGGCTTGAACCTCTTGTCTGATATAACGGCCCCCAAGTACCTGAAGCTTTGAACCGTTTACAGCTTCTGGTCATTGACCCTGATATCAGTGCTGATGCCCTTGGCATTATTGGTCATCAGTTTGGTCTTCTCTGTACTGATTTATATGCCGTAGGTTTTAGAGGCTCAGGACAATGAATACGCCTGTGGCCTATTCTTTGTGTACTTTTTTGAGAACTTGCAGAATAATATCAAAAGGAGGAATTGCATAGAACACATTAAATTTCCAGGAAATGGAAAAGGCATATACTGTATAGGCTACCAGGTTAAGCCTGTAACTGATATAGCATGCAGACTGTTTGTTTATCCTAGTGGCAAATAACCCCGCAGAGTGTTTCATGTGCAGATGTGAAAGGTTTTATGTAGCAAAGCAGAGTTGAGCTTCCATTCAGCTTCCAGGTTGTTGCTTTTTTTCTGGATTCTGTATCAGCTGCCACATTGTCTTTCACTAGTATAAATGCCTGGGGTTACAGGTTGCTTGTGGCAACCACTCAGCAGCAGAGAAATGAAGAGCCGGGCAAAGAAGGCTTGATTGGGAAGTTCCAAGCCATCTGCACTAGATGTATCCCCTTGTAAAGAAGGGGAGCCTACATCTTCAGGCATGCAGGTTATCAGGAAAAGGTTTTGAAGGAAAGGATTGGCAGATACTGCAGCAGACCTTGTTTGAAATTCTGGTGACCAGCAACTTGGGTTGAATAATTGTAATTACTAAAGCGATAAATGGAAAATCTATGCCCATAACAACCGTTTGAATGAATGTACATCTGACCCTGTAAATATAGCAAATTTTCTTACTTTCCTGTACTCTAAAGGTGCAGGATATAGTGCGGTGAATGGTGCAGAAGTGCTCTGAGTACATATTTTTTTTCCAGATCGTGCCAGTCCACACACAATAGGTTCTGATCCTGACATTTATAGATTGTTAAAAGGGGTATTTGAGAAACCCCAATAAAATCAAAGTATAAAGAGACATGGAATATAGCTAGTGTTTTTGTATCATTTGCTAGGGAGGCCAGAAATACTTGATATGAACCTAAAACAGTTGACTTTGAGAACTGTAATGTTGCTGTCCCTCATAACTGGGCACAGATATCAAGCATTACATGCACTGAACGTGCATGATATTAACCCTCTTAGTTCCGTACCAGGATTTACTGGGATTAGTCATTCCCTCCCCTGAATCCTGAACCAGGATTTGCTGGGATCTACACACAGTAATTTTCCATCACGCAGTGACCTCCACCAATCGCTGCCATATACTGAGGCTCTATCAGGATAGAGGCACAGATCCTGCTGTGAATCTGGAAGTATTTATAGCTGCTAGTATGTACTTAGAAGGAGGAAAAGGTGAGAGTGAGTATGTGTCTGGCCTGATTTTGCGATGGAATGCAAAATCTGGAGGCAATTAATGCAAGAGGGTTCAACTTTATCCCATTAAATGTGTATTTTTTTCTGGAAAACAGAAGCATACAAAGCCAGCTGTCCATATAAAACTAGCAAATATCTTGTCATTCTGTAAAAATGATGAACCGTGTTTGTTGAAACATCTGTATAGCTATCTGGATGTCACAAGGAAATTCTAGAAAGGCTCAGAACTGTTTATCAGCTTTATTAAACCTTATGACCCTATTTCCAGGGAATTTTTTCCATGTTGAAGAAAACAGTGCTTCAAATGATGGGCACAGATACCTCAAAACATGGAAGCTACAGTACACGTCCTAATAGTACCAGTACAGCTGCCAGTCACTGTGCCTCCATTGGGTCAATTATGAAGGCTGCAGACTGGAGTAGTCTGAAAACTTTTTTGTAAATGTTTAACAAGGCTGTCACTCCTAACTTCGGACAGTCAGTTTTGGACACCAAACTTACAAAAATAAGTGTCATATCTGGATGAGATTCTGTTGTATATAGTGAGTTTTGATTCAACAACGCTGGTTTAATTTGTTGCAGATCTTATTTGTATTGGATCAGGTATGTTGAATATATCTTGTATGTCCACTAGGTTGCTAGAGCCATCTGTGATTTATCTCTACGAAAAACAGATGACAACTAATTTTATGATTAAAGTAAGTTTATGCTGGGAATGTGATATTTAATTAGGATTATTATGAATCTATTATACTTCATGTATGAGCCAACATGAGCAAACCTTCCAACTATAATCAGCCTGTGGCATGGTTTTACGACTCTCTGAGAAAATGTTTGATATACAAACCACTGTGCCATGGAAATTGGCACTTTCATTATGATTTACTAGTAGCTCATTGAAAAAAAAAACAAAAAAAAACAAAATAATGTACCAAGGATATAAACACAACAATAGGCATGGCTGAAACTAGAATGATCCAACTAACACCTGAAAAGATTGCAGCATCTCTTACCAGATAACAATGGAAATAATGAAATGCATAATATGACCCATCATGCCGTATGGTTGTAAATCCTCAACAAATACAAAAATACAACAGAAAAAGAACTGAAGCAGCTGAGATATTCTTTTCAGAAATCTGCTCTGGGCTATTTGTACAGATAAAAGGACCAATACAAGCATAGTATACAGACTGAAAACAACTTACTTTAATAAAATAACTGAAACTAAGATATTATTATGTAGGTCATGCGCTACAAAAAAGTAAAGGACCTCTTGAAACTGTCTTTCAGGGGAAGAACTAGGGGAAAACACACAGCTAGACCACCGGCTTTGCTCATTGGCAACATCACTTAGTCCAGTGGCATGAGAGTCCATGAAGTCTCTCCTCCTCCTCTCTCTCTCTCTCTCTCTCTCTCCTCTCTCTCTCTCCTCTCTCTCTCTCTCTCTCTCCTCTCTCATGGTCAAAGACATATATCAAACTTATAGACTGTTTAAAGGCAACTTTGAATGTGAACAGTATTTTGAATACATGGATATAAAATGTTTTAGAGACTGTTTAATAAAACTTCGTCTTGGAGTGCTACCGATTAAAGGATCAGTTTTCATAAAAAAAAAACTTTCAAGAAGAATACGGACTACATGTGTAATTTGTGCAATGTAATGGAAGATGAGGAGCATTTTATAAAGGGCTGTACTCTTTATGATAATCTAAGGCATACATATTTAGACCCTGTAGATCAACCATATACAAATCTACTGGAATATGGTTCTATTTCAGCTATTCGCAATTTAAGTCTATATCTTTTCAATGCCTTAAAAGTACGGCAGGATTTTATTGAGAACTCGGGAAACTGACAAGGGGAACATGATTACTCAAAGGAGGTCATTTGTTCAATACATTAGGAAGGACCCATTCCACATTTTCATGACTTGGCAGTCGCCACATACGTTATACAGCAATTTTCGTGTTTGCTTTATTTTGCTTTCCTTTGCGTTGCTATACCTTGTATGACCCCATTCTAGGGGCTGGAGGCCTGAAGAATAAACATTGTTCATTGTTCTCTCTCTCTCTCTCCTCTCTCTCTCTCTCTCCTCTCTCTCCTCTCCCTCTCTCTCTCTCCTCTCTCTCTCTCTCTCTCTCTCACACACACCACACACACACACACACACACACAACACACACACACACACACACTTCCGAAAAGGGCTTTGGCCTAATCTGAATAAACATTTAGCATTCGCATTATCTCTCCCTCACTCACTCACTCCTTCCCTCTTCAGTGTTTCCTTATTGGGTTATGTGTGGAGTGCCTAGTCTCCTCCTGTCCTTTACTCCGCAAGAGGTCTGCTCACTGACCTCAGCTAACAGATTCTTTACTTCAAGGCAGCTCATTTTTTGGTACAGGATGCATGCATGCTGTGCAGGTTCTTGCTTCAATAAACCCTAAATGCTGAAGTATTAACCATGGGGTCTTTAATGTCCATATTTTCATCTTCTGCATGTGCATATACACAACAGGAATTAAGGCAGGAGGTATTTGCTTACATTTAACCTGGGAGATCCCTAGAAATCCTCATCCCTAGTTCACCAATCACTGCTGACGAGATTCCAATTCACAACTTCGTGGACTCATAGGATTGAAGTGAAACCATCTTTGCCGCTAAGCAATAAAGTCAACCAATTATCCATTCCTTTGTTATGCTGTCAATATTTCCTTTATGGAAAGAGGTAGGTGGACATAGTCATTTCACATTATTTATGCATCAGAACATTGGCTAAGGGAAGAGGCAGACATGGCAGTACCTTGCACACTGGCAGAAGAGAATCTCCATCTTCTCCCAGGCAGTGTCGAACTCTATTGCCGTCTGGTAATTTGAGGCACATCCAGAGCTTGGAGTCAGCAATGTTGTCAAGGAGACACAGTTGTTTTTACTGTGCTGTCTGTCTGTATTTTTTCCTCCTGAAAAAACATAAATGATCCAGTGGTATACTCACTGAAAGTTTTCTCCACAACAGCATCTACTCTATGTGGGTTTTTTTTTTTTTTAATTTGCTTTCTTTGTGAAATTAAAAGCTGGATACAATAACCTGATATTTTCTTCTCTAAATCCAGACAAGCCATATGTCTGTGTCAATGTACCTGTCTCTCACATTCACAGTTGACCAGACTAAACCATTGTCAACAAAGAAAAAAACTGTATATATTTACAAAAACAGGGTGAATCATCATAAAGCTATAATCTGCTCCAATACAAAAAGTAGCCAGACATGCAATGCACGGTTCTGTTTAGCAACTTCCCTCTAATGACAATCCTCGTTGGTATCAAGACGTTCCAGTGGTAGTCCTCATATGTAAATACCCATAATGCTCATCAATAGCAACTGATTTGTTTTTGTTTTGACTCATTGCTGAACCAATCAGACATCAGCTCTTGGGTATTATACAGTAGATTTAAACACATCCACTAGACATACACAAGGTTTGAATTTAGACAATCAAATATTGAACACTAGATTCCAATGCACAGTGCAACAAAAGGATCTTATCATAGGATTAACGACAGGAAATGGCATCTCAAAGTAACGAGTTTTTAGTGAGGTTTGTCACATAAACAACACAAACCCGAGTCCAGCTCTAAACAGCTGACTTGTTAAAATTTTGTGTGGATGTTCTTCACTTTCCACTTCTCTTTCAAACCCAAAAGAAGATGCTCAAAGACAGTTGAAGACTAAAGATTTCATTAGGGATATTGATAATATGACTCAAGGATAACTGAACTGTTTGATTGAATGATTGATTAATACGCCATTCTGCATTAATGTATAAAATTAATAGATGAATAGATGCATAACTAGACACCTAGAAAAAAGAAAGTTGACTGATTAAGCGTTAGTTTTACTTCATGTATATTTCTTTCCAGTGTAAACTTCATAAAGCTTTTCTAATCAAATACGTTAAGCTACGCTAAAAATCTAACTATTTTAGACATAATTGTAAAATCAATCCTGCAAAGTGAAGATAAGAGTCTGGTACTGGCCACTACTGTGAATACTTCTATATCACTCTTTTAAGCTTGATTGCAATAACAACAATTATTTGACCTGAAACACAAGTCAATTTTTTGTTGTTTAGGACACGTTTTTCAAACCATGGTAAACATATGTCAAAACACCTTAAAAGGCAGCATATCTTTTTCATTTCAAAACCTGCAGAACTACACAATGTCTGTGCAGAGTCGTATTTTCACATAAAACATGATTATATACATCATTGTTTCGCAGAATAACTCACCTCCCTGAAATTTTTCACTTTCAGTCTGGCATCCACACAAAGGTTGAGATTTGGAACGGCTCAGAGCTGTCAGCAACATAACCCACCATAAAGAGCTCCTGTTTGTATTTCTTTACTTTGTCATCACATTTACCGCAAACGTAACCACAGAAAGTGTCAGTTGTTATTGTCACTACGCCTTCTGGAAACATTCTGAATGTGCCCAATTCTTCCACTGCATCATCTGCTGAATGTCCAGGGTCTGTGTCTCTTGTTACATTGAACTTTGCGTCCAGGTATTTTTTCTGCCTCTGAAGGTGAAACAAGTGATGGTCAACGAAGACAAATCAAGGGCTTCAACAACCACTGCCTTGGGGTTCTTTGTGCGGACCGTGCCCATCGTCTGTCAGCCGTTTAAGTTTTTTTCACCTCCACTCACCCTGTTTGTCTGTGGGACACGTGGTAGAACGTGCACAAGTTCAAGGTCGTGGTCTGCAGGCAGACAATGGGGGAGGACCACAGACAGAGGACGCTGAAAGTGGAAGTCTTCCCCGGCCCAGTACTCAGCAAGGGGGGACACCACTTCTTCAAAAACTAAAAAGCTCAGACACGTGGATATGGCCCACTTTAAAACACACCGCAGCAGGGGGCCTTCAACGGCGTCCCTCAAGCCCTGGGGTATTTTAAAAATTAATCAAGTGGTTTTTTGACCCCACCCCCTTCCCTAGAACTCCTGAGCTCTCCTTTTTTTCCCATAAAAAAGGGAGGTGGAACTGAACCTTTTTCCATGTGGAAATTTTAATCTCTTTGTTGAATTTTCTTACTGCCCCCCACCACTTTCCCCTCGTCAGGGATCAGACAGCTCCAAATCCCCGTAAAAAAGATGCGATGAGGAGCAATCAAAGGGTTTTAAACAAAATGAAAAGGGGGTTTGAAAAGGGGTTGGCGTTCATCAAAAATACTACGTTCAGCAAGTCTTCAGGTTTGACTTTTCTCCCCCAAGATCTTTTTTCGGGGTAGTGCGGCGAAAAAATGCTAAAATAGGCCCGGAATCTGCAGAAAACGCCTGTGCTATCGGGCCGGTTCACTCTTAAAAACCCCCCAAAAAACCCCAGTGTAAGGCCCTTTTGGGGTCAGTGGGGGCTTTTTTTGTAGGCAATTTTTGTCAGTTCCCCCAAACCAAAAACCCTGTGTGCTGTCAAAAACCCCCGGGTCGTCTGGAAGTTTCTGTTCATCTCCCTGTCATCACACCCCCCACCCCTTTCCAGACCCTTCCGGCACTGATGAAAAGAAAAAAAAATTTGTGTTTGGGTCGTTTTTTTTTAATGCCTAACCCGGGAAAAGCAGATCAATTAACCCTGCAAAACCCCGCCGCACATTCTTTTTTTTTTAATTCTCTCTCTCTCCTCCTCTCTCTCCCCCAAATCTCCATCTTTCCCCTCCCCTCTCCTTCCTCTCTCTTCTTCTGCGTTGCTTTCGTCTCTCCCCCTTTTCTCTGTTTCTGTCTTTCTCCCTCCCCCTCTCTCTCTCAATATTTTTTATATTCAGCAAATTTGGGGTTGAACATACTAGAACATCTAGAAAAAGTCCATTTGGGGCTTTTATAAGGTTCTTGGTGTCCTGCCAGGAACCAAAAAAAGGGTTTAGGAGCCCCTGGGGCTTCCCAAAACCTGTTTTAAAATACTTTTTGAAAGCATAATATTCTGTTTAAATATTAACAGGGAAAACCCGGAAAGATTGCCACATTAAGCTTTAAAAAATTAAATTAAATTTTTGATAAAAAGGGGCAAAAAATTTTTGGGCCCCCGTAAAATCAGGGAAATACTTTTTTTTACGGAATTGTATTTTTTTGGTTAAACAAAGGAGGGGTGACATAAAAATGTTCTTGATGTTTTAAAAAAAGAATTGAAATTGTTTTGCCCAGGAATGGACGGACCATTAAGCCCCCTATGCGATATGAGGTTTAGAAAAAATTTTAAGAAATATTTGAAAAAGAAAAGTATATTGGGACATGGAAAAATATTGTTTCCGCGGGCAGCACCAAAAAGCGTTTCAAAGTTTTTTCCATTTAACAAAAAAACAAGGGTAAAATAGTTTTTTAAAGAACTAAATTGTCCTGAAAAAAGGGGCCCAAAAGGAAAGAAAACATTTTTTTTGGGTTTCCGTCAAAAAAGATTTGAGGGAAAGGTTTTTTTAAATATTCTAAAGACTTCCTTACATTGCATAAAAGCTAAGTACCTCTGAAGAAATTTTTTACCATTTTTTTTCGCAACCCAGAAGAAATAAAAAACCCTAGAAAAAAATTTTTACATTTAAAAAAAACGGTTATTGGGGGCGTAAGTAATTTTTTTTGACAAAATTTTAAGAATGGGGGTTAACTTTTCTTCTAATTTGCTGTTATATTTTTAAATTTGGGGTCCCCCCACGAAAAAAGGTCGTTTCACTAACCACTTTTCCCAGGGCCATTTTAAAAATAGGGTCAAGTTGGGAAATTTTTAGATTTGATTGATTATTAAAGAAAGCCATTAATTTAACCCCTTTAAAAAAGGGAAAAATAAATATAACTTTGTTTCCTTTTCCTTTAAAAAGGTTTTGAAAATACCCAAGCCCTCATTTTGACCCCATTGGATTTTTAAAAAATTGTCAAATTTCTCATTTTGTCATTTTTCCCGCAGTCAACCCTTTCAACTTTCAAAAACTTTTCCCCAGAATTGTCCAATTTAAAAACTGTTTTTTTTTTCGTTTTCCCCTTTTTTATTGCGCTAAAAAACAAACCCAAAACAAAAAATTGAAACCCTGGGAATGCTCTCAAATGTGGGAGGTCACAAACATTTGCAAAAAGGGATGCTTTTAATACCCGTCAAAACCCCAAAACAACCCCACCATTTTTTTGTTTTGGGCCTAAAGGCCGATGTACAGTAAAAGCCCCGAAGTCTGAACTCTCTCTCCTTCCTCCCTCTCCCCCCCCTCCCCTCCCT
>JASPKP010005226.1:0-16247 GCA_030674155.1 Stramonita haemastoma | reverse complement strand
CTTTGCCCCAAACGGCACCTTTTTGGCAGGGGGGTGGGTATGCATTCGGGAAACGCGCGCGCGTGTTGGTGTTTGTCAGTGCGTTTGTTTTTTGTGCACGCATGTGGCGGTGACCCTGCAGTTTGCCTTGGTGCATCACATTGCTGTATGTTGTCATTATTATTGTGCGCCCTGCTTGGTTTTCGGTGCGTACACTGTACGAGATTTCCTTGCCACAAACTAGCTTTCTCAGCTCTTGAGCGCGTCGGTGTCGCCACAAGTCCGGCGCCACACACGTTGAAGATGGTAGGGGAGCGAGTATGCTTCCGGCACCATACTCTCCCGGTGCCTTGGGTCTGTAACCGTGGAAAAGTCGGGGCAGAACGGGCCTGAAAACGGCTCTTTGGGGCCCGTCTTGGCCCGAAACGGCACCTCTTTGGCAGGGGGGTGGGTATGCATGCGCGCACGCGCGCGCGTGCTGGTGTTTGTCAGTGCGTTTGTTTGTGTGCGCGCATGTGGCGGTGACCCTGCAGTTTGCTGTGAGGCATCATATTGCTGTATATTGTCATTATTATTGTGCGCCCTGCTTGGTTTTCGGTGCGTACACTGTACAAGGTTTCCTTGCCACAAACTAGCTTTCTCAGCTCTTGAGGGCGTCGGTGTCGCCACAAGTCCGGCGCCACACACGTCGAAAATGGTAGGGGAGCGAGTATGCATCCTGTGCCATATTGACGCGGTGCCATGGGGTCTGTAACCGTGCAAAAGTCGGGGCAGGACGGGCCTGAATACGGCTCTTTGGGGCCCGTCTTTGCCCCAAACGGCACCTTTTTGGCAGGGGGGTGGGTATGCATGCGCGCACGCGCGCACGCGCTGGTGTTTGTCAGGGCGTTTATTTGTGTGCGCGCATGTGGCGGGAACAGGATAGCCTAGTGGTTAGAACATTCTAACATTCAAATAGAAAATAAAACGCAAACATGGGGACTGGATGTAAAAAAACACATGAGTGCTTATTCTATTATCCTCAATATAAAAGAATAAATAAAATGAGAAATAAAATAAAACACACACACACACACACACACACACACACACACACACACACACACACACACACACACACACACACACACACGCACGCACACACACACACAAACAAAACTATACCTTCCCATAAAACTGGGGAAAAGAAAAAGGGGGGGAGAGGGAAAGAAATCCAAGGACACCAACCAACCTATTGCCCGAGACACAGTGACGCTGCCATTGACGCGCCAAACCCCAAAGGCGTTGGTCACCAATCCTCCCAGCTCCTCAATACGTCTCCTCTCATCCTGAAATTGTCAAACAACAACAACGACAGATTATATACATGTATGTATTTTTGATCCTGTTAAGTCCAACCCCTCCTTTCTAAGCAAGCCCTGCTTGGTTTTCAGTGCGTACACTGTACGAGATTTCCTTGCCACAAACTAGCTTTCTCAGCTCTTGAGGGCGACGGTGTCGCCACAAGTCCGGCGCCACACACGTCGAAGATGGTAGGGGAGCGAGTATGCATCCGATGCCATATTGTCCCGCTGCCTTGGGGTCTGTATCCGTGCAAAAGTCGGAGAAGGACGGGCCTGAAAACGGCTCTTTGGGGCCCGTTTTTCCCCAAACGGCACCTTTTTGGCAGGGGGGTGGGTATGCATGCGCGCACGCGCGCGCGCGCTGGTGTTCGTCAGTGCGTTTGTTTGTGTGCGCGCATGTGGCGGTGACCCTGCAGTTTGCTGTGATGCATCATATTGCTGTATATTGTCATTATTATTGTGCGGCCTGCTTGGTTTCGGCGCGTACACTGTACGAGATTTCCTTGCCACAAACTAGCTTTCTCAGATCTTGAGCACGCCGGTGTCGCCACAAGTCCGGCGCCACATACGTCGAAAATGGTAGGGGAGCGAGTATGCACCCGGCACCATATTGTCCGGTGCGTTGGGTCTGTAACCGTGGAAAAGTCGGGGCAGGACGGGCCTGAAACGGCTCTTTGGGGCCCGTCTTTCCCCAAACGGCACCTTTTTGGCAGAGGGGTGGGTATGTATGCGCGCACGAGTGCGCGCGCTGGTGTTTGACAGTGCGTTTGTTTGTGTGCGCACATGTGGCGGAGAGCCTGCAGTTTCCTGTGGTACATGATATTGCTGTACATTGTCATTATTATTGTGCGCCCTGCTTGGTTTTCGGTGCGTACACTGTACGAGATTTCCTTGCCACAAACTAGCTTTCTCAGCTCTTGAGGGCGTCGGTCTTGCCACAAGTCCGGTGCCACACACGTCGAAGACGGTAGGGGAGCGAGTATGCACCCGGCACCATATTGTCCCGGTGCCTTGGGTCTGTAACCCTGCAAAAGTCGGGGCAGGACGGGCCTGAAAACGGCTCTTTGGGGCCCGCCTTTGCCCGAAACGGCACCGGTTCGGAAGGGGGGTAGTTATGCATGCGCGTACGAATGCGCGTGCTGGTGTGTGTCAGTGCGTTTGTTTGTGTAAGTGCATTTGGCGAGGACCCTTCAGTTTACTGTGGTGCATCATATTGCTGTATATTGTCATTATTATTGTGCGCCCTGCTTGGTTTTCGGTGCGTACACTGTGCGAGATTTCCTTGCCACAAACTATCTTTCTTAGCTCTTGAGGGCGTCGGTGTCGCCACAAGTCCGGCGCCACACACGTTGAAGATGGTAAGGGAGCGAGTATGCATCCGGTGCAATATTGTCCCAGTGCCTTGGGGTCTGTAACCGTGCAAAAGTCGGGGCAGGTCGGGGCAGAAAACGGCTCTTTTGGGCCCGTCTTTGCCCCAAACGGCACCTTTTTGGCAGGGGGGTGGGTATGCATACGCGCACGCACGCGCGCGCTGGTGTTTGTCAGTGCGTTTGTTTGTGTCCGCGCATGTGGCGGTGACCCTTCACTTTGCTGTGGTGTATCATATTGCTGTATATTGTCATTATTATCATGCGTCCTGTTTGGTTTTTGGTGGGTACACTGTACGAGATTTCCTTGCCACAAACTAGCTTTCTAAGCTTTAGAGGGCGTCGGTGTCGCCACAAGTCCGGTGCCACTCACGTAAAAGATGGCAAGGGAGCCAGTATGCGTCCGGTGCCATATCGTGACGGTGCCTTGCGGTCTGTAACCGTGCAAAAGTCGGGGCAGGACGGGCCTGAAAACGGCTCTTTGGGGCCCGTTTTTGCCCAATCCGGCACCTTTTTCTCAGGGGGGTGGGTATGCATTTGCGCCCGCACGCACCCGATGGTGATTGTCAGTGCGTTTGTTTGTGTGTACGCAAGTGGCGGGGACACTTCAGTTTACTGTGGTGCATCATATTGCTGTATACTGTTATTATTATTGTGCGACCTGCTGGGTTTTCGGTGCGTACACTGTACGAGATTTCCTTGCTACGAACTAGCTTTCTTAACTCTTAAGGGCGTCGGTGTCGCAACAAGTCCGGCGCCACACACGTCAAAGATGGTAGGGGAGCGAGTATGCATCCGGTGCCATATTGTCCCTGTGCCTTGGGGTCTAAAACCGTGCAAAAGTCGGGGCAGGACGGGCCTGAAAACGGCTCTTTGGGGCCCGTCTTTGCCCCAAACGGAAACGTTTTGGCAGAGGGGTGGATTTGGATGCCGGCACTTGTGCACGCACTGGTGTTTGTCAGTGCGTTTGTTTGTGTGCGCGCATGTGACAGGGACCCTGCAGTTTGCTGTGGTGTATCATATTGCTGTATATTGTCATTATTATTGTGCGCCCTGCTTGGTTTTCGGTGCGTAAACTGTACGAGATTTCCTTGCCACAAACTAGCTTTCTCAGCTCTTGAGGGCGTTGGTGTCGCCACAAGTCCGGCGCCACACACGTTGAACATGGTAGGGGAGCTAGTGTGCATCCGGTGCCATATTGTCCCGGTGCCTTGGGGTCTGTAAACGTGCAAAAGTCGGGGTATGACGGGCCTGAAAATGGCTGTTTGGGGCCAGTCTTTGCCCAAGATGGCACCTTTTTGGCAGGGGGGTGGGTATGCATGCGTGCACTCACGCGTGCGCTAGTGTTTGTCAGTGCGTTTGTTTGTGTGAGCACATGTGTCGGGGACACTGCAGTTTGCTGTGGTGCATGATATTGCTGTATATTGTCATTATTATTATGCGCCCTGCTTGGTTTTCGGTGCGTACACTGTACGGGATTTCCTTGCCACAAACTAGCTTTTCTCAGCTCTTGAGGGCGTCGGAGTCGCCACAAGTCCGACACCACACACGTTGAAGATGGTATGTTAGCGAGTATGCATCCGGTGCCACATTGTCTTGGTGCCTTGGGGTCTGTAACCGTGCAAAAGTCGGGGCAGGACGGGCCTGAATACGGCTCTTAGGGGCCCGTCTTTGCTGTAAACGGCACCTTTTTGGCAGGGGGGTGGGTATGCATGCGTACACGCGCACGCGCGCTGGTGTTTGTCAGGGCGTTTGTTTGTGTGCGCGCATGTGGCGGGAACAGGATAGCCTAGTGGTTAGAACATTCTAACATTAAAATAGAAAATAAAACGCAAACATGGGGACTGGATATAAAAAAGCACATGAGTGCCTATTCTATTATCCTCAATATAAAAGAATAAATAAAATGATAAATAAACAAAATAAAACACACACACACACACACACACACACCACACACACACACACACACACACACAGGCACACACACGCACGCACGCACGCACGCACGCACGCACGCACGCACACACACACACACACACACACACACACGAACACACACACAAACACACTATACATTCCCATAAATCTGGGGAAAAGAAAAAGGGGGGAGAGGGAAAGAAATCCAAGGACACCAACCAACCTAATGCCCGAGACACAGTGACGCTGCCATTGACGCGCCAAACCCCAAAGGCGTTGGTCACCAATCCTCCCAGCTCCTCAATACGTCTCCTCTCATCCTGAAATTGTCAAACAACAACAACGACAGATTATATACATGTATGTATTTTTGATCCTGTTACAGGGTTCCCACACATCAGACCATTCTCAATATAAGGACCTTATAAGGACCTTATAAGGACCATTTTGTCTCCTATAAGGACCGTAACCATCGACAAATTTTGCCAACTATAAGCAATCAGCCAATGTGTCTACTAAAAGAGAGACACTGCAAAACATAAGACATAACATAGAAGCATAGAATGGACACAACACAAGACATAACATAAAAGTGTAGAATGGACACAATACAAGACATAACATCTATAGGAGTGCAGAATGGAGGGCAGGATCGGAGGCAAAGACTTACCACAATCTGTATGACATGATGGTTGAAGATGTCAGACTAATTCATCATATGAAATCCACAAGAAAAATATCCACTAAGCACTTATTTGGAAGAAGGTCCATCCTGAACAAAAGTCTGACCCATTTCATACACAATCCACCAAATATCCACCAAACTCTTATTTAGAAGAAGTTCCATTCTGAACAAAAGTCTGGCTAATTTCATACACAATCCACCAAATTATAACACACTGCACACATATATTCCTTCCTGCTGATTTCCTTATCAACTTCAGCTTTGAAAACTATTCTACACTAATTCATCTTTTTGATATAAGCCAAATTAACACTTGCAAACTAAAATATATACATATTGGTCTTTCTATTGAATTTGTGACAGAGATAAGGGTGCTATGGAAGGGCCTTCAGTTCTTCTTGAAGTTTGGCTAGTTCCTTGTCAAGACGAGAGACCTCATCTTTCTTGTCCTTGGAAGCTAGGCGCAGTTGACAAGAGCGGTCAATCAAAGTGAAGCTGCGCTGCTGCTGCCCTTCAAATGCCAGCCTGTCAGCTTCCTCAACAAGCTGCACTGCAATGTCCTGTGTTGTTTTCCTTTTCTTTTTTAGTGCCTCAATTTCTTCTGTCTTCTTTCTCTTTTTTTCCAGACGCTCTTGGTTGGTCTTCAGCTTGCTTTGTTCATCAAGGAAACGCCTGTACTCTTGCTGGGCATGACCAGCATCAACCAGCAGCCTCTTGTAATGTTGACCTTCAAGATTCCACCACAACTGTGTATGTGGTCAAGCACAGTTCTCCTGGCTTTCAGAGCTTTCTGGCTCAGATTGTCAGTCATCATTTCCTTGTTGTAGGAAAACCCACGCTCCACTGTCGACTGTCCATGGGACAGAACAAGGAGCTTCTGGATGACATTCCACAGCTTGGCATACTTGCTCTCCGTTGCAAGGTGACCATAAAACCAAGCATCCAGCCTCTGTGTGGAGGGGTCAAAACTGGCAGCATCAGACGCAATGTCGTCGAGGAAGTCAGCAAACTCTTTGCACACTGTGTCAGCAGTTTCATGGTCTAGTCTCTTGACACCACACATTGCGTGGAGTAGATTCTGCATTTGTTCTTTGCAGGCTGCTCTGTTTTTCATAGTCTCTGGGTTGAGGCAGGAAATCTGTCGAATGACTGCATACTTCAGAGGACACTTGTCTTGTAGTTTGCTGACTGTTGCTTTCAAGAACTTTCTGCAGCTCTGCTGAAACTCAGTGACAGCTCTGTCACTTGCAGGATTCTTTTTTGACATTTTTGCTTTTTGAAGCAGGGATCTCGCCTGGAAGCCTATGTCGATTTCTCCTAAACTGCAGTAGTTATCAGAATTGGACACATCAACTGCAGCAAGTTTTTCAGCACTGTCACAATCATTTAGAACATCTTGACGGAGAAAACGTCGCATGAGGTTTCTCATCATTCTCTGCAAGTCAGAGCTGAGGTAGGGAATGAGGGGCTCATCTTTTTGGTACTTGGTCAGGAAGGGCTCCATTTCCCTTGCAACTGCAGCAAAGAAAGCCAGCTGAGCAGAGGTAAGGGGCGCACTGACACCTAACTTGACTGTCTCAAAACTCTTGTTCTTTGGTAGGGGGATTTTCTTTTCTTCTGCTGTTTTCACATAGAGATCCAGGGCAGGCAGAAGCTCAATTATCTTGGTAGCTACAGACGCATTTTCCAACCATCTGTGAGAGCAGAACTTTGGAGGTAGAGATGTGGCATTGCTAACCCTCATGAAGTCCTCTCGTCTAGCTGGGCTGTCCTTGAAAAGGTAGTAGCATGCTGACAGGAAGGAATCCACTTGCCATGAAGAAGCATTGCAGCCTGCTCGGAAAGAATTGTGGACTGTGTGAAGGCCACAACTGCCTGTGTGCAGTAGGCCAACTTTTAGGTCCTCCTTCATACTGCTGTGAATTCGGTTGTACACACTCCAGTTCACTGCAGGGCCATCCATCCCCAGCTGAATCATGTCTTCCTTGGGCAAGGAGAACTCGGACTGCACACTCAAAATTTTGTCAAACAGGTCAATTGCACAGGCATGTCCCAAGAAATCTGAGGTCAAATATCTCGTCTGGACAGCATCTCCATCCCAAAACCTGACATGAAAATCCATTTGCTTCAATTTGTTTTTCTGGTTCATGGACTCATCAAAAAGAAGCGCATATCCTGAAGAAGAAGCCCTCACTCTCTCTTTCAGCTGGTTCAGGAAATGAGGTGCAAGTCCAAAGGTGGTCAGGTACCTACACTTTGTCTCTGAACATTTAAACTGCAGAGCTGTGTCGCTGTCTGGAAACATTTGTTGAAAAAGCTCCCCAACACCCTTTGATGACACAAAGCTGTAGTGGGACTCCACCACCTTCAAGCTCCACAGGATTTCTGCCTTGAGCGCTTGGTTGGCCAGACTGTGATCTGAAAAAAAAAAAAAAAACTCTAGCAAACACAACCTGAGATCTGAAAAATAAAATAAAATAAAACAAAACTCTAGCAAACACCTTCATTTCTAACTTTTTTTTCTGACAGGCATTCATTCTACACAATAAGTATATGTGTTGATATTCATAGTTCTAGCGTTTCTTTTTTTTTTTGTTTGTTTGTTTGGTTTTTGTTTTTTTTCCTGTGCGCACCCCCTTTGTGGATAGTTGTCCTATATAGAACTTGCCACGTTACTAGCAACATGATTTTTTCTTCTTTTTGTAGAGGGCACCTCTATATGCACACACACACACACACACACACACACACACACACACACACACACACACACACCACATGTGCACAGAGAGAGAGATTTCATGTAGAGAAAAAAAAAAGAATTTGAGAGAGAGAGAGAGAGGAGAGAGAGAGAGAGAGAGAGAGAGAGAGAGAGAGAGAGAGAGAGAGAGAGAGAGAGAGAGGAGGAGAGGAGAGAGAGAGCGAGAGAGAGAGAGAGAGAGTCTAAAGAGCGATGATGGGGGGAAAGCGGAGGGAAGGGGGAACCACATTCAGTGTTTGTCTGCTGGGTCACACCAGTGTGTTTTTTTATGTTCAAAACAAAATGACAAAGAGAAAGTGTCTGTCACATGTGTGTGTGTGTGTGTGTGTGTGTGTGTGTGTGTGTGTGTGTGTGTGTGTGAGAGAGAGAGAGAGAGAGGAGAGGGAGAGAGAGAGAGGAGAGAGAGAGAGAGAGAGAGAGAGAATCTGTCACATGTGTGTGTGTGTGTGTGTGTGTGTGTGTGTGTGTGTGTGTGTGTGTGTGTGTGTGTGTGAGAGAGAGAGAGAGAGAGAGAGGAGAGAGAGAGAGAGAGAGAGAGAGAGAGAGAGAGAGAGAGAGAGAGAGAGAGAGAGAGAGAGAGAGAGAGAATCTGTCACATGTGTGTGTGTTGTGTGTGTGTGTGTGTGTGTGTGTGTGTGTGTGTGAGGAGAGAGAGAGAGAGAGGAGAGAGAGAGAGAGAGAGAGAGAGATGAGAGAGAGAAGAGAGAGAGAGAGAGAGAGAGAGAGAGAGAGAGAGAGAGTTATTTTACTTACCAGTGAGTTTTGACTGGAACGTACTTGGCTGAGCACAGGTAGGCCTACTTGGTGCCTGAGCACTGCTGGTACTTGGTTGAACTGATGATCCACCGGCTTCAAAGAGATCGGGGATCACAACTCTAGTTTCCATGCGATGACGCTGTTCATTACGCTCATGGCGCTTACTTTTCATGTGCGCCTTCAACACGGCTTCGCCCATCGATGCCAGATTTAGCGAAATGCAACACACAATACATCTTGCTTTTTTTGAATCACTGTCTCGCCTGATCCAGTACTTGTAGCTATCCTCTTTTATCCAACGATCTTGGAAAGAACACTTTCCCGGCATTTTGGTGGCTTGGAACGGTTATTTTCACTTTCAAGGCATGCGCATTGGGCCACTTCCGTCAGACAGTCTATCAGCCAGTTCCGAGATTTACTTCCCTTTACATTTCGTCTGCTACGGTCCCTTTACGACGGCAAATCAATTGAGCGCAAATTTTCCTTTTCTTTTTTTTTCTCGCGGATAATGATAATCGGGAAAGGCACACATAATTTCTTAGCTCTCTTTATAATGAAGACAGTTTTGATTTTATAAGGACCTCAGTGCTTTTTATAAGGACCGATTGTGTAAATATAAGCACTTTTAAGGCCTTATGAGACTCTACATCAAATTTAAAGACTTATAAGCACCTATAAGGACTGTACGAACCCTGCTGTTAAGTCCAACCCCTCCTTTCTAAGCAAGCCCTGCTTGGTTTTCAGTGCGTACACTGTACGAGATTTCCTTGCCACAAACTAGCTTTCTCAGCTCTTGAGGGCGTCGGTGTCGCCACAAGTCTGGCGCCAAACACGTCGAAGATGGTAGGGGAGCGAGTATGCATCCGGTGCCATATTGTCCCGCTGCCTTGGGGTCTGTATCCGTGCAAAAGTCGGAGCAGGACGGGCCTGAAAACGGCTCTTTGGGGCCCGTCTTTCCCCAAACGGCACCTTTTTGGCAAGGGAGTGGGTATGCATTCGCGCACGCGTGCGCGCGCTATTGTTCGTCAGTGCGTTTGTTTGTGTGCGCGCATGGGACGGAGACCCTGCAGTTTGCTGTGGGGCATCATATTGCTGTATATTGTCATTATTATTGTGCGCCTTGCTGGTTTTCGGTGCGTACACTGTACCAGATTTCCTTCCCACAAACTAGCTTTCTGTAACCGTGCAAAAGTCGGGGCAGGACGGGCTTGAAAACGGCTCTTTTGGACCCGTCTTTGCCCAAAACGACACCTTTTTGTCAGGGGGTGGGTATGCATGCGCGCACAAGCGCGCACGCTGGTGTTTGTGAGTGCGTTTATTTGTGTGCGCGTATGTAGCGGGTACCCTGCAGTTTACTGTGGTGCAATATATTGCTGTATATTGTCATTACTATTGTGCACCCTGCTTGGTTTTCAGTGCGTACACTGTACGAGATTTCCTTGCCACAAACTAGCTTTCTCAGCTCTTGAGTGCGTCGGTGTCGCCACAAGTCCGGCGCCACACACGTCGAAGATGGTAGGGAGCGAGTATGCATCCGGTGCCATATTGTCCTAATGCCTTGGGGTCTGTAACCGTGCAAAAGTCGGGGCAGGACGGGCCTGAAAACGGCTCTTTGGGGCCCGTGTTTGCCCCAAACGGCACCTTTTTGGCAGGGGGATGAGTTTGCATGCGCGAAGAGCGCGCGAACTGGTGTTTGTCAATGCGTTTGTTTGTGTGCACGCATGTGGCGGGGACCCTGCAGTTTGTTGTGGTGCATGATATTGCTGTATATTGTCATTATTATTGTGCGCCCTGCTTGGTTTTCGGTGCGTACACAGTACCAGATTTCCTTGCCACAAACTAGCTTTCTCAGCTCTTGATGGAGTCGAAGTCGCCACAAGTCCGGCGCCATACACGTCGAAGATGGTAGGGGAGCGCGTATGCATCCGGTGCCATTTTGTCCGGTGCCTTCAGGTCTGTAACCGTGGAAAAGTCAGGGCGGACGGGCCTGAATACGGCTCTTTGGGGCCCGTCTTTGCCCCAAACGGCACCTCTTTGGCAGAGGGGTGGGTATGCATGCGCGCAAGCGCTTGTGTTTGTCAGTGCGTTTGTTTGTGTGTGCGAATGTGGCGGGGACTCTGCAGTTTGCTGTGAGGCATCATATTGCTGTATATTGTCATTATTATTGTGCGCCCTGCTTGGTGCGCCCTGCTTGTGTGTGTGGTGTGTGTGTGTGTGTGTGTGTGTGTGTGTGTGTGTTGTGCGTGCGTGCGTGCGTGCGTGTTTGTGTGATTGTGTGTGTGGTGTGTGTGTGTGTGTGTGTGTGTGTGTGTGTGTGTGTGTGGTGTGTGTGTGTGTGTGTGTGTCTGTGTGTGTGTGTCTGTGTGTGTGCTGTGTGTCTGTGTGTTATCTTCTTTTAGTGATGCATTAAACAAAAAGACTCGTTGGTTCTAGAACCTCATCTGCTGTGTCGTAAAGAGGCAATTATCGTAAAGTAGCTATTGTCGTAAGGTAGCTATTGGCGTAAAGTAGCTATTGGTGTAAAGTAGCTGATATCGTACAGTAGCTATTATCGTAAAGTAGCTATTGGTGTAAAGTAGCTATTATCGTAAAGTAGCTATTGGTGTAAAGTAGCTATTATCGTAAGGTACCTATTGGTGAAAAGTACCTATTATCGTAAAGTAGCTGTTATCGTAAGGTAGCTATTATCGTCTAGTAGCTATTGTAGTAAATTAGCTATTATCGTAAAGTAACGATAAGTGTAAAGTAGCTATTATCGTAAAGTAGCTATTATAGTAAAGTAGCTATTATCGTAAAGTAGCTATTATCGTAAAGTAGCTATTATCGTACAGTAGCTTTTGGTGCAAAGAAGCTATTAACGTAAAGTAGCTATTATCGTAAAGTAGCTCTAATAGCTATTATCGTAAAGTAGCTATTGGTGTAAAGTAGCTATTATCGTACAGAAGGTATTATCGTAAAGTAGCTATTATCGTAAAGTAGCTCTAATAGCTATTATCGTAAAGTAGCTATTGGTGTAAAGTAGCTATTATCGTAAAGTAGCTATTGTCGTAAAGTAGCTATTAGTGTAAAGTAGCTATTATCATTAAGTAGCTATTATGACAAAGTAGCTGTTATCGAAAAGTAGCTATTGTCATAAGGTAGCTATTATCATAAAGTAGCTATTATCGAAAAGTAGCAATTATGATAAAGTTATCCAAAAGTAGCTATTATGTTAAAGTAGCTATTATCGAAAACTAGCTATTATTATTATAAAGTAGCTATTATTATAAAGTTAGCTGTTATCGTAAAGTAGCTAAAGTAGCTATTATGATAAAGTAGCTATTATGATAAAGTAGCTATTATCGAAAATAGTTACTATCATAAAGTAGCTATTATCAAATAGTATAATAGCTATATAGCATATCATAAGTATTAGCTATTATCGTAGTATATGTAAGTAGCTGATTTATCAGAGAATGAAGTAGCTTTCAAATTTTTTCAATTTTAAAAGTAGTTATATCATAGGTAATAGATTAAATGCTATTATGGAAAAGTAGCTATTATAAAGTAGCTATTATCAAAGTATAGCTATTATCAAAAGTAGTATTATCATAAAGTAGCTATTATTAAGTAGCTATATCAATAGTAAAGTAGCTATTATCGAAAAGTAGCTATATTATCAAAAGTAGCTATTATCATAAAGTAGCTATTATCATAAAGTAGCTATTATGGAAAAGTAGCTATTATGAAAAGTAGCTATTATCGAAAAGTAGCTATTATCAAAGTAGCTATTATCAAATAGTTAGCTATTATCATAAAGTAGCTATATCGATAAGTAGCTATAAGTAAGTAGCTATTTACAATATAAATGGCTATTATGTACAAAGTAGGCTATTTATCAAAAAGTATAGCTATTATCGAAAAAAAAGTAGCTATTATCGAAAAGAAGCTATTATCATTAACGTAGCTAAAGTATGACAAAGTACCTTTTATCGAAAAGTATCGAAAGTTGCTATTATCGAAAAGTAGCTATTATCATAAAATGGATGTTATGTAAAATGGATGTTATGACAAAGTAGCTATTATCGAAAAACGCTTTTATCAAAAAGTACCTATTATCATAAAATGGCTCTTATCCAAAAGTAGCTCTGATCGAAAATTAGCTATTATCAAAAAGTAGCTATCACATTAAAATGGCTATTATAACAAAGTAGCTTTTATCAAAAAGTAGCTATTATCGAAAAGTAGCTATTATCGAAAAGTAGCTATTATGAAAAAGTAGCTATTATAATAAAATAGCTATTATGGAAAAATGAAAAATGGCTATTATCGAAAAATGGCTTTTATGGGGAAATGGCTATTTTCAAAAAATGGCTTATATGGAAAAATGAAAAATGGCTCTTGATGGAAAAATGGCTTTTATGGGAAAATGGCTGTTATGGGAAAATGTCTATTTTAAAAAATGGCTATTAATGAAAAATTTGCCATTATCAAAAATGGCTATTATCGAAAAATGACTGTTATGGCAAATTGGCTATTATGGAAAAATTTAAAATGATTATTATCGAAAAATGGCTATTATGGGGAAATGGCTATTCTAAAAATAATGGCAACTAAGGAAAAATGAAAAGTGGCTATTGTGGGAAAATGGCTATTATGGAAAAATAGGTATTATGGGGAAATGGCTATTATGGGAAAATGGCTATTATGGGAAAATGGCTATTTTCAAAAAATGGCTATTATGAGAAAAATGTAAAGTGGCTAATGTGGAAAAATGGCTATTATGGAAAAAAAAACTATTATGGGGAAATGACCATTATCAGAAAATGGCTATTATCGAAAAATGGCTACTATCAAAAGATGGCTATTATCGAAAAAATGGCTATTATCAAAATATGGCTTTTATCGAAAAATGGCTATTATCAAGAGATGGCTATTATCAAAAAATGGCTATTAATGGGGATGGGGAAATGACTATTATGGGAAAATGGCTATATTCGAAAAATGGCTATTATCAAAAGATGGCTATCAACGAAAAATGGCTATTATGGGATGGGGAAATGGCTATTATGGGAAAATGGCTATTATGGAAAAATGAAAAATAGCTATTATGGGAAAATGGCCATTATCGAAAAATGGCTATTATCAAAAGATGGTTATTATCGAAAAATGGCTAGTATGGGGATGGGAAAATGGCTATTATTGGAAAATGGCTATTATGAAAAAATTAAAAAATGGCTATTATCGGAAAATGGCTTTTATGAGGAAATGGCCATTATCCAAAAATGGCTATTATGGAAAATAAAAAATGGCTATTGTGAAAATATGGCTATTATGGAAAAAAAAATGGATTAAAAAGGGACTATGTTATCCAAAAATTATGGGAAATGACTATATAAAAAGGATATTAGGGAAATTGAAAATAAGATGTTATGAGAAGGGTAATTATGAAAAATGGCTATTATGGGATGGAAAATGGTTTTAATTATTATGGGGAAATGGAAAATGGTAATAAGAAAATTGGGAAAATGATTTTATGGGAAATGGGATTTGGAAAAACGGCTTTTATGGGGAAATGATATGGGAAATGGTTTTAAGGTGAAAATGGAAAATGGTTTTTAATGGGGAAATTGGGCAAAATGTTTTTATGAAGGAAATTGGGAAAATGGTTTTTATGGTGAAATTGGGTTTTTATGGGGAAAATGGGAAAATGGTTTAAGGGAAATGGCTTTTAGGGAAAATGTATTGAAGGGAAAATTGGGAAAAAATTTTGTGTAAATGGGAAAATGGCTATTATGCAAATTAGGGAAAATGTTTTTTTTGGGGAAATGGAAAATAGTTTTTATGGGGAAATGGGTATGTTTTGGGAAAATTTTTAATGGGAATTGGAAAATGGTTTTTATTGGGTAAAAATGGTATTATGGAAAATGGTAAGGGAAAGGGAAAATGGTTTTCAAGGGAAATTGGGAAATGGCTTATTATGGGGAAAGGAAGTGGTTTTAAGGGAAATTGGGAAATGGTTTTTAAAGGGAATTGGGAAAAAGTTTTTATGGGAAATGGTATTATGGGAAAATGGTTTTAAAGGAAATTTGGGAAAATGGATATTATGGGAAATTGGGAAAATGGTTTTAATGGGGAAATTGGGAAAATGGTTTAAGGGGAAATTGGGAAAATGGTTTTAAAGGGGAAATTGGGAAAATGTTTTAAGGGAAATTGGGAAAATGGTTTTAAGGGGAAATTGGGAAAATGGATTTTTAAGGGGAAATTGGGAAAATGGATTTAAAGGGGAAATTGGGAAAAATGAGTTTTAATGGGGAAATTGGGAAAATGGTTTTAAGGGGAAATTTGGAAAATGGTTTAATGGGAAATTGGGGAAATGGTTTTAAAGGGAAAATTGGGAAAATGGTTTTAATGGGAAATTGGGAAAATTTTAAGGGGAAATTGGGAAAATGGTTTTAAGGGGAAATTGGGAAAATGGTTTAAAGGGGAAATTGGGAAAATGGTTTAATGGGGAAATTGGGAGAAATGGTTTTATGGGAAATTGGAGGAAAATGGTTTTAAGGGGAATGGGAAAATGGTTTTAAGGGGAAATTGGGAAAATGGTTTTAAGGGAATTGGGAAAATGGTTTTAAGGGGAAATTGGAAAATGGTTTTATGGAAAGGATTATGGGAAAATGGTTTTTAAGGGAAATTGGGAATATTTATGGGAGAAATGTTTTAAGGGGAAATTGGGAAAATGGTTTTAAGGGGAATTGGGAAAATGGTTTTTATGGGAAATGGTTTTAAGGGGAAATTGGGAAAATGTTTTAATGGGGAAATTGGGAAAATGGTTCTAAGGGGAAATTGGGAAAATGGTTTTTAAGGGGAAATTGGGAAAATGGTTTTAAGGGGAAATTGGGAAAATGGTTTTAAAGGGGAAATTGGGAAAATGTTTAAGGGAGAAATTGGGAAAATGGTTTCTAAGGGGAAATTGGGAAAATGGTTTTAAGGGGAAATTGGGAAAATGGTTCTAAGGGGAATTGGGAAAATGATTTTAAAGGGGAAATTGGGAAAATGGTTTAAGGGGAAATTGGGAAAATGGTTTTAAGGGGAAATTGGGAAAATGGTTTTAGGGAATTGGGAAATGATTTTAAGGGGAAATTGGGAAAATGGTTTTAAGGGGAAATTGGGAAAATGGTTTTAAGGGGAAATTGGGAAAATGGTTTAAGGGGAAATTGGAAAATGGTTTTAAGGGGAAATTGGGAAAATGGTTTTAAGGGGAAATTGGGAAAATGGTTTTATAGGGAAATTTGGAAAATGGTTTTTAGGGGAAATTGGGAAAATGGTTTTTAAGGGAATTGGAAAGGTTTTAGGGAAATGGAAAATGGTTTTAGGGGAAATTGGAAATGGTTTTAGGGGAATTGGGAAAATGGTTTTAAGGGGAAATTGGGAAAATGGTGTTAAGGGGAATTGGGAAA
>JASPKP010005225.1:7500-10000 GCA_030674155.1 Stramonita haemastoma | reverse complement strand
TACAGCAGATTGCAGATGTCTTGTATTGTGTTGTGTTGGGGTGTGTTGTATTGTAGTGTGCGTATTTGCCTACACAGTACTTCAAAGGTGTTCTGAACAAGTTTTATCCCCATGTGTTTTGTTGTGTTGTATTTGCTCATCCAATATTTCAAAAGAGCTTTTAGACACTTTCTTTTACCATACATTTTTTGGGTAAAAGTTTATTCATGACAAATTGGTGATTGCTTTGTATCACGTTCCATTGCATTGTATTGTATTACAATTGTAACTGTTCTTTATAGGATTGTGATTTCACTACACTATATTAGAACTGTTTTGTACTGTACTGCTTTGTGTTGTATTTGCTCATGCAATACTTGAGCGAATTGTCGCTTTACCTTAGGATACTGAAAAGTTATGCGCGACAGTAAAACGACGGCATAGCAATTACTGTGTTGTTTGCTGTCGTATTGTATTTTAATGGAATGTTATTGTATTACAGGTGTACTGAATTTGTCCTTGTAATAATACTCCAAAGGTCTGCTGAGCATGCTTTCTACCTTCTTTTTGTTATCATCTATGAGCCAGGTTCTATTGAATTGTGTTGTATTGTATTTTTGTAGTGTTTTGTAGTATATCGTCCATTACATTGTGTTTTATTGTGCAGCATCGCATCGTATCGTGTCAAGTTGTAGCGAAAGTCGTTGCATAGCATTGTGTCGTATTGCTTTGTCTTGATTCGCGTTGTATTGTGTTGTATTGAATTGTGGTGTAATGTACTGGAGTGCATTGTATTTTGTTTATCGTACTGCTTTGCATCGTCTTTTATTTTGTTGCACTGTAATGTGGTGTAGTGTAGTGTAGTATAATGCATTGTCTTCTATTGTGTACTCTGTTGTGTATTCTTTTGTATATTACACTGTGTTGCATTGCACTATATGGTATGGGATTGAATCGTATTGTCTTGCATTACATTGCATTGTAGTGTATTGTATTGCATCATGCCGTATTATATTGTATTGAACTGCTTTGCATTGTATTGTATTGTACTGATTCGGATCGTATCGTCTTGTGGTGCATTGCTTTGTGTTGTGTTGTGTTGTATTGCGTCATATTGCATTGCATTGCATTGCATACACTTGCAGTCAGGGTAAATGTCTATACACGTGATATTTAGACTTCTTTATCTGGGGAGTGTGGGGCACCTCAAGTGCAGCACCACACACTGTTCTGCCGGTGGTATTATCACTTGTTGTTCTGCCAGTGTGTTGTTGTTCTGCCAGTGTGTTGTTGTTCTGCCAGTGTGTTGTTGTTCTGCCAGTGTGTTGTTGTTCTGCCAGTGTGTTGTTGTTCTGCCAGTGGGTTGTTGTTCTGCCAGTGGGTTGTTGTTCTGCCAGTGGGTTGTTGTTCTGCCAGTGTGTTGTTGTTCTGCCAGTGGGTTGTTGTTCTGCCAGTGGGTTGTTGTTCTGCCAGTGGGTTGTTGTTCTGCCAGTGGGTTGTTGTTCTGCCAGTGTGTTGTTGTTCTGCCAGTGGGTTGTTGTTCTGCCAGTGGGTTGTTGTTCTGCCAGTGGTATCAATATTCCCAAAGAACTTAAAAGTGTGGACGATTGACCTTTAATCAAATAAACCTTGCAAGTATGCTATTTTTTCCGTTCCTCAGCTAGAGCTCCGAGGTTTACCAGCGGTGAGATTTTGCCTATGCAACCTTTTGTCATCCCCCATTTAAAATGTAGCTGCATTCTGACTTGGGTGATGGCGTCTTGACACGTCAGAGGTGTGCATGTATTTGTTTTTAATGGAGTTTTGCCATCTGCTCCTACCTGCGCGAAATAGCTTACTCTTCCCAAAGGAGGAACGAGTTCTTCACATGTGTGCAAGATGTTCTGGGTACGTTCACCTGGACCTCGCTTTATAGACTCATCCTAAGGCCTCGGTTTATAGACTCATCCTAAGGCCTCGGTTTATAGACTCATCCTAAGGCCTCGGTTTATAGACTCATTCTCAGGTCTGGGTTTATAGACTCATTCTAAGGCCTGGGTTTATAGACTCATTCTAAGGCCTGGGTTTATAGACTCATTCTAAGGCCTGGGTTTATAGACCCATCCTAAGGCCTGGGTTTATAGACTCATCCTAAGGCCTGGGTTTATAGACCCATCCTAAGGCCTGGGTTTATAGACTCATCCTAAGGTCTGGGTTTATAGACCCATCCTAAGGCCTGGGTTTATAGACCCATCCTAAGGCCTGGGTTTATTAGACCATACATCCTAAGGCCTGGGTTTATAGACCCATCCTAAGGCCTGGGTTTATAGACCCATCCTAAGGCCTGGGTTTATAGACCCATCCTAAGGCCTGGGTTTATAGACCCATCCTAAGGCCTGGGTTTATAGACCCATCCTAAGGCCTGGGTTTATAGACCCATCCTAAGGCCTGGGTTTATAGACCCATCCTAAGGCCTGGGTTTATAGACCCATCCTAAGGCCTGGGTTTATAGACCCATCCTAAGGCCTGGGTTTATAGACCC
>JASPKP010005225.1:0-2500 GCA_030674155.1 Stramonita haemastoma | reverse complement strand
GTGTGTGTGTGTGTGTGTGTGTGTGTGTGTGTGTGTGTTGTGTCTGTCTGTCTGTCTGTCTGTCTGTCTGTCTGTCTGTCTGTCTGTCTGTCTGTCTGTCTGTCTCTCTCTCTCTCCTCTCTCTCTCTCTCTCTCTCTCTCTCTCTCTCTCTCTCTCTCTCTCTCTCTCTCTCTCTCTCTCTCTCTTCTTAATGAACAATTCCCAGCAGGATAGGGTGTTCAGAAACACCACACAGGCTAAGCATAAACTGATCCCGCTTTCTGCAATAGAATCAAGCCGTTGATGATTTTCATTACGGAGAAATGGGAGGGCTGTCTGATTTTATTTGAGTTAGTCATTACTGAACTGTATTGTGTCGTCTTTTATTGTATTGCATTGTATTTTGTTGTGCTATGTTGTGTTGTATTGTATAGTAATGTGTTGTACACCACTTTAAGCCACGGCAGATTTCTCTGCGTAAAATCAGGGCTGCTCTCCTTTGGGAGAGCGCGTCGCCACAAGAGTAGCGCCACCGTGCACCCATTATTTCTTCCTCCTCTCCTGACTGCATAATTATAAATTTGATTTCCTATCAGAAGAGCTCTTTTTTTAACATAATTTTGCCAAGGACAACTCTTTTGTTGCCATGGGCTCTTTTCCGTGCATAAATGAGCATCGCACTCGGGGCCTCGTTTCATCCTCTCATCCGAAAGACTAGCATCTAGGACACCACTCATGGTCTAGTGGACGGGGGGAAAGTTTCGGGCACAAACGGGGCTCGAACCACCACACACTTGAAACAAGGAGTTTTTGTTTTCTAGGCAGGTGCGTTATCTCCAGATACTAGAACACCGAACCACCACTAGTTTTCTGTGTCGTTATGGAATGCACAGGTTGTTGTGCTGAGAGCTGCAATGGAAAACCTCGCACAATCTGCTGTATCCAGCTAACATTTTGCTCCATACAAGTAAAATGAGTGTATCGGATTCTGTCTGTTGTCACTACTGCTTAAACACTGTCGGTTTCATCGATCGTTTCTTTTATGAATGTCCGTCTGTAAAATATGTCTGGACGTACATTGACTCCACTCTCGTCTGTAACTGGAAAACACCTTCACCTGTCAGTATCGGACATTTTGTTTGGCTATAACTCAAAGGAGCTAACTGAAATAAATTAATCGTTAGATCAACAGAATTATTTTGTTCGGGAAAATGTGAATTAGTAAGATTAAAAAGACCTCTCTTTGTCTCTTTGTCTCTTTGTCTCTGTCTCTGTCTTTTGTCTCTGTCCTCTTCTCTCTCTCTCTCTCTCTCTCTCTCTCTCTCTCTCTCTCTCTCTCTCTCTCTCTCTCTCTCTCCCTCTCTCTCTCTCTCTCTCTCTCTCTCTCTCTTCTGTTGAAAAGGAAACAAATGTGGCTTCTCTATATCAATAGTTTCATAGGGTCTTTCATTGCCTTTCCGCTTTATCATATAAGATGAAAATGATTCGTACTGTCTCATTTTAAGGTGTCTAGTGTCATTTTTAAAAAAAATATCGAACTGCAACTTTAGTTCCGAATAAAAGCTAGTTTGCTTTTCTCTGCAGCAATTTTTGATATCAAAAGGCAACGATGATGTGGAATATGAAAAAAGCTAATATGTTTCAGCCTTTTAAAAAATGTTTTGTCTGTACAAAGAAAATGTTAGATACAGATGAACAGTTGTGTACAATGGTCATTGTTTCTCTGTACCTTTGAGCTAAGGCACATGGTGGGTCGGTAAATGTCCTCGCTTTTCTTTCTTGTTCATTTATCTTTTCCCGGCCTTCCATCTTCTTCAAGTTTTCTGACTGGAGTGAAAAAGAATAGTTCTGGAACAAACCTCGAAACTATCCAAATCTTCATAGTTTCTGAAAATGTGAAAAATCAGTCCTGGAGAATACGCTTGGAACTTATCAGAGTGTTCCAGATATGCTTTGGAGGAGGGGTGGAAACTGATCCTAGACTAGTAAGGGCTGAATTCATCCAAGTCTCCAGATCTTCTGGGACATTCTCATTCACATTCTCAGAAGAAAACAAAATCTATCCAAACCTTCCTCACATTTTCTGGGAGGGTTTATAAAACCGCACCAAAACAATAAATCTGGAACCTTCTCCCAACAATAAAGCCAACCCAGACTACTGGAGATGACATGTCTTGGGTGGAAGTGGCAGGGGGTAGGAGGGGGTAGGGGTAAGGGGCAGGGGAAGGGGAAGGAGGAAGGTGTTTGATTTCTGACCTTTCATATCGATTTCCATTGGCTATTGATTGCAGCAGCTGCCATTCGTCTTCCTGGATGGGTCGTAAATGATCTGTGGTGGCCATTGTTGGAGGTCGGGCTGACTGCATGCCCCCTGCAGGGCTGTGTCCTCGGCCAGGGACCAGCACACATCCGCATGCGCTGTAGCGTGACTGGGGTGAGGGGGGGGGGGAGAGCACGTGTGTGTGTGTGTTGTGTGGGGGGGGGGGGGGGCTGGAAGTTGGGGAGACTGCCTGCATTGCA
>JASPKP010000522.1:40000-43140 GCA_030674155.1 Stramonita haemastoma | reverse complement strand
AATTACTGGGTGCTGATATTGTATGAAATTATTATGGGTTTGGTGTTGTAGGGGGGTTTTTGTGTACACTGTACTCTGTTTCTATCGACAAATTTGGCTGTGTACAAGCGGGGTTGCCATTTTCCCCGGGCCGTGGTGTCCCACAATTCCAGTGCCACACACATCCAAAAGGGTTGTCCATTTGTCTGCATAGAGTAGAATACGGTGGTAGTGCCCTGGGCTCTGGAAGGGCGGAAAAGTTGGGGCGGCAAGGTCCCGAAAACGGCCCCTTTGCGTCAGAATGCTTCTCGTTCTTTAGCTCTTATTCATGGGAGGGTGGGTAGCATGCGCGCGTGCGCGCGTTCGCTGGTGTTTGTTGTGTGCGGTTTTTTTGTGTTGTGCGTGTGGAGGCCACCCTACAGATTACTGTGGTGCATGATATTGTTATGAAATTAATTATGGGATGGTGTTGTAGGGGTGGTTTTTGTGTACACTGTACTCCTGTTTTCTATGCGACAAACTTGGCTGGTGTACAACGGGGTTGCCATCTTCCGGGCCGTGGTGTCGCCACAATTCCAGTGCCACACACATCCAAAATGGTTGTCCAGTTTGTCTGCATAGAGTAGAATACGGTGGTATGCCCTGGGCCTGAAGGGCGGAAAAGTTGGGGCGGCAAGGTCCCAAAAACGGCCTTTGCGTCAGAATGCTTCTCGTTCTTTAGCTCTTATTCATGGGAGGGTGGGTATGCATCGCGCGCGTGCGCGCGTTCGCTGGTGTTTGTGTGTGCGGTTTTTTGTGTTTGTGCGTGTGGAGGCCACCCTACAGATTACTGTGGTGCATGATATTGTTATGAAATTATTATGGGATGGTGTTTAGGGGTGGTTTTTTTGTGTACACTGTACTCTGTTTTCTATGCGACAAACTTGGCTGTGTACAAGCGGGGTTGCCATCTTCCGGGCCGTGGTGTCGCCACAATTCCAGTGCCACACACATCCAAAATGGTTGTCCAGTTTGTCTGCATAGAGTAGAATACCGGTGGTAGTGCCCTGGGCTCTGGAAGGGCGGAAAAGTTGGGGCGGCAAGGTCCCGAAAACGGCCTTTGCGTCAGAATGCTTCTCGTTCTTTAGCTCTTATTCAGGGAGGGTGGGTATGCATGCGCGCGTGCGCGCGTTCGCTGGTGTTTGTGTGTGCGGTTTTTTGTTGTTTTGCGTGTGGAGGCCACCCTACAGATTACTGTGGTGCATGATTTTTGTTATGAAATTTTTATGGGATGGTGTTGGTAGGGGTGGTTTTTGTGTACACGTACTCGTTTCTATGCGACAAACTTGGCTGTGTACAAGCGGGGTTGCCATCTTCGGGCCGTGGTGTCCGCACAATTCTGCCACACACATCCAAAATGGTTGTCCAGTTTGTTCCCAAAGTAGAATACGGTGGTAGTGCCCTGGGCTCTGGAAGGGGCGGAAAAGTTGGGGCGGCAAGGTCCCGAAAACGGCCTTTGCGTCAGAATTCTTCTCGTTCTTTAGCTCTTATTCATGGAGGTTGGGGTATGCTGCGCCCCGGGCCCCGCTTTCCCGCTGGTGTTTGTGTGTGCGGTTTTTTGTGTTTTGTGCGTGTGGAGGCCACCCTAACAGATTACTGTGGTGCTAAATTGTTAATGAAATTATTATGGGATGGTGTTGTAGGGGGGGTTTTTTTGTGTACACTGTACTCTGTTTTTTTCTATGCGACAAACTTGGCTTTTGTACAAGCGGGTTGCCATCTTCCGGCCGGGGTGTCGCCACAATTCCAGTGCCACACACATCCAAATGGTTGTCCATTTTGTCTGCATAAGTAGAAACGGGGGGAAAGTGCCCTGGGCTCCTGGAAGGGGGAAAAGTTGGGGCGGCAAGGTCCCGAAAACGGCCTTTGCGTCAAATGCTTCTCGTTCTTTAGCTCTTATTCATGGGAGGGTGGGTATGCATGCGCGCGTGCGCGCGTTCGCTGGTGTTTGTGTTGCGGTTTTTTGTGTTTGTGCTTGTGGAGGCCACCCTACAGATTACTGTGGTGCATGATATTGTTAAATGAAATTATTATGGGATGCTGTTGTAGGGGTGTTTTTTGTGTACACTGTAACCTGTTTCTATGCACAAACTTGGCTGTGTACAAGCGGGTTGCCTTTCTTCCGGCCGTGGTGTCGCCACAATTCCAGTGCCACACACATCCAAAATGGTTTCCAGTTTGTCTGCATAGAGTAGAATACGAGTGGTAGTGCCCTGGGCTCTGGAAGGGCGGAAAAGTTGGGGCGGCAAGGTCCCGAAAACGGCCTTTGCGTCAGAATGCTTCTCGTTCTTTAGCTCTTATTCATGGGAGGGTGGGTATGCATGCGCGCGTGCGCGCGTTCGCTGGTGTTTGTGTGTGCGGTTTTTTGTGTTTGGTGCGTGTGGAGGCCACCCTACAGATTACTGTGGTGCATGATATTGTTATGAAATTATTATGGGATGCTGTTGTAGGGTCGTTTTTTTCAGTTTTGTGTCGCTGGATTTTTGGCGACACAAAAGCTCCGAGATGGCAACCCCTTTTTTTGCACATAGCGATGTCTGTCGCAAAGAAACAGGGTACAGAGTAGCAATAATTGACCCCCTGCAACAGCCATCAAACCATATTATCATAAATATGATGCACCAAAACAAGTGTTGGGTCTCTGCCACAAACACATACAGACATCATGGCACACAGAAAACCAGGTAATGGACGCACGCGTTCCACGCATATCCCCCCCCCCCCCCCCCCCCCCCCCCCCCCCCCCCCCGCACCCACCCCCCTCTATGAACATGGTAAAGTCACAGTTTTAAAAGGTGTGACAAAAACGCCCACGCACCAGACCCACACACACTAGCTAACTACTGTAGTGAAGTATACACCAATGAGATTAGCGCATCACCAACACGCAATTGGCACTGTATATAAAAGCTTTTTCTTGCAACCTGCTCTGCCCATATATACCTATCTAAAAGCGCGCGAAATCGGCAACCCATGCCCTTCCCCTCTCCTGGCCACAATGTTTTCAGTGTATTTGCTCTGGCTTGCTACCATCAGCAGTAATTGGAAGCCACCTCTATCCCCCTCTCCTAGAGACTCAGCAGTGTTTTTGAAAGTGTGTGGTTTGCTGTTTGGGTATTGAC
>JASPKP010000522.1:32500-37500 GCA_030674155.1 Stramonita haemastoma | reverse complement strand
ATCAAAGATTTCAAAATTAACAAGGATAGACATAACCACTGGCTAATAATTTCCAAGACCAAGAAATAACCTGTACAAATCGAGCTTCTTGTATTCAGGCAGTGACTGTGGAATAATTTTCCAAAACATTTGAAACATCAAAAGCAAAGGTCAGTTAAAAAGGCATGTAAAAATATATTTCAGAGAACTTTTAATCAGTCTTTATATTACGACTTGTAACATTGTGCATTTATCTCTGTTTTCGGCATCATCATCTTGGCTTTTACTTGGATATCTTTATAATGGGGTTTATTTTTGTAACTAATCCATATAATGTTGCATGTAGCTTGTCTGCACAGGGTGTGGAGATGAAGGTGCCACTGACGTCATTATTGTCACTATAAATGTTTTATGACTGAAGCTTATAGTCATATGTATTGATACATTATATCTATGAGTACTGGGATCTGCTGATGTGGTGATATGATTTTAGACCCCGGCAGGCTACCGTTTTTTGTAGGTGATTTTCTTTCCGTTTCATACAATGCTATATTTGCAATTTTCAGATTTTAAGAAAAAGAATCTTTCATCCAAGATTTGGAGTCCTTTTCTTAAACTGATCAAGGGGACAACCTGTGATGAATTCCTCCTTGAAAATCCATGAAAATCAAAGCTTATCTATCGAAAGTATTCTTTTTTTAAAATGATAGGAAAACTTAAGATAATTTTTTTTGTAAAATATGAATAATGGTTCAAATATGTGTAAATGCGTGGATATTAAACACACAGACTTGCAGAATACAAAGAATTCACAGGAAGAGCAGATTTGACAGATTGTTAAAACTCGGGTTGCTACGAAACAGATACAAGGTAAAAAATTCCACCCGACCCATGCCTAATACTTAGGCCTAAATGAAATCTAAGCTTACTGCTGATTTTGTAAAAACAACGTGATCAAGACAAGTGAACATTGTATTTTCGTTTCTGCATAGGGATATTTCCTCTCTCTCTCTGTCTGTCTGTCTCTCTGTCTGTCTGTCTGTCTGTCTGTCTGTCTGTCTGTCTGTCTCTCTCTCTCTCTCTCTCTCTCTCTCTCTCTCTCTCTCTCTCTCTCTCTCTCTCTCTCTCTCTCTCTCTCTCTACATACATATATCTATATATCTATATATATACATCTATCTATCTATCTATCTATCTATCTATCTATCTATCTATCTATCTATCTATCTATCTATCTATCTATCTATCTATATCTATATCTACATCTATATCTATATCTATATATATATATGATGTGTGATCCGGCACACACACACACACACACACACACACACACACACACACACACACACACACACACACACACACACACACACACACACACACACCAATATATATATATATAATATATATATATATATATATATATATATATATAATATATATATATATATATATATATATTATATATATAATATATATATATATATAAAATATATAATATATATATATATATATGTGTGTGTGTGTGTGTGTGTGTGTGTGTGTGTGTTGTGCGCGCGCGCGTGTGTGTGTGTGTGTGCGCGCGCGTGTGTGTGTGTGTGTGTGTGTGTGTGCGTTTGTGGGGTGTGTGTGTTGTGTGCGTGTGTGCTAGTTTGGCGACATTTTGGGCTTCCCAGAAGACTTGACAACCAGTTTCCTCCATTTCTCTCTATGTTCTGCCTTTCTTAAGGTTTTGTTGAGCTTTAGGCCTGTCCATTCGCTGATGTTGTCCTCTCGTCTCTTCCATGGTCTGCCTCTTTTTCTTCCTCCTTGTTTAAAGTCTCGGTATACCTCTCGGTAGACTCGGTAGACCCTCTCGGTAGACTGAAAAACCAAGCAGAAAAACTCCTGGCAGAAGAACAAGCGGGCTTTAGACCAAAACGCAGCTCAATGGAACAAATTTTCAATCTGAGAATTCTGATAGAGAAGCACTCCAACACCAAAAAGACTTGTACCACAATTTCATAGACTTCAAAAAGGCCTTTGACAGGGTATGGCATGACGGCCTCTGGCAAGTACTCAGGCACTTCAACATTGACAGCTGCCTAATTGAAGTCATCAAGGCTCTGTACGAGAACGCAAAAAGTGCAGTTTTCATGAACAACCACGTGGGCGAGTTCTTCAAGACCACGGTTGGGGTTCGCCAGGGCTGCCTTCTCTCACCTGTACTCTTCAATCTCTTCCTCGAAAACATCATGACAGAGACACTGCAAAACCACCACACTTCCATCTCCATTGGTGGAAGACCCCTTTGCAACCTCAGATTTGCAGATGACATTGACCTCATGGGCAGCAGCAAACAAGAACTGCAAATCCTCACAGACAATTTAACAGATCGAGCGAGCGCATACGGCATGGAGGTCAGTACAGAGAAATCAAAGATCATGGTCAACAGCGCAAGTAATGACATCACGGAAATAAAGATGAATGGAGAAACACTAGAAGAGGTGAGCCAATTCAAATACTTAGGCTCCATCCTAACAAAAGATGGCACATCAAACAATGAAGTGAAAGCTCGCATTGCAACAGCAACATCTGCTCTAGTCAGACTCCAGAGGATCATCAGAAGCAACATCAGCTTCGGCACCAAATACCACCCTTTACAAATCCCTCGTGATATCTATCCTCCTATATGGCTGTGAATCATGGACTCTGACAGCAGAGTTAGAGGGGAGAATCCAAGCATTCGAGAACAAGTGCCACAGAAGACTTCTCAAAATATCATACAAAGAACACAAGACCAATAACTATGTGAAAGAAGAAATCAAAAAGCGTGTGGGCCCCCAAGAGCCTTTGCTCTCCACCATAAAGAGGAGAAAGCTGATGTGGTTTGGTCACACCACAAGACACAACACCCTAGCAAAAACCATCCTGCAAGGAACAGTCGAGGGCAAGAGAAGAAGAGGCCGCCAAAAGAAATCATGGGTTGACAACATCAAAGACTGGACTGCCCAACCCCTACAACACCTCCTACTAGCCACACAGGATCGTGAAGCATGGAAAAAGATCTCTGTTGCGTCTTCTCTCATGTCCCCCCTACGTCCTTTGGGACATGGGACTGAGTGAGTGAGTGAGTGAGACCCTCTATGGGTCCCGTCTTTGCCCCAAACCGCTCTTTTTTCGGCAGGGGGGTGGGTATGCGTGCGCGCACTCGCGCGCTCGCTGGTGTTTGTCAGTGCGTTTGTTTCTGTGCACGCATGTGGAGGGGACCCTGCATTTTGCTGTGGTGCATCATATGCCTGTATAGTCATTATTATTGTGCGCCCTGCTTGGTTTCTGTTGCGAACACCGCACCCGATTACCTTGCCAGAAACTAGCATTCTCAGCTCTTGAGGGCTGCTGTGTCGCCACATGTCCGGCGCCACTCGCGTCGGAGATGGTAGGAGAGGGTGTGGGCAAACAGTGCGATGTTGTCCTGGTGCCTTGGGGTCTGTAACCGTGCAAAAGTTGAGGTAGAACGGGCCTGAAAAGGGCTCTATGGGTCCCGTCTTTGCCCCAAACCGCACCTTTGTATGCAGGGGGCTGGGTATGCGTGCGCGATTACTTTTAAGAATGCTGTTATCCTGTAAAGTTACAAGCCCATTTCAGTTCTCAGACAGACACGGACAGAAATTGCGATAGAATCAAAACCCTTTTTCGTCATAGGCCTAATCATTCTTGATACATCTGCCTATAGATAACTTCGGTGTATACATATCATAGATACAATCATTGAAATGTTAGATTGATCCTCATCAGTGAAGAAACTGAGGTTTGTTGGTTGGTTTGTTTTTTTTAATAAAAGGGAAATTGGTGGGGGAAGGGGGGGGGGGGGGGTGCTTTAAAGAAAATTGGTCCAAAACTAAAATCTAATAACCAATATCAGATTCAGAAGACTGTTGTGCCTAGCTTGTATTCTCCAGTCTGATTCTTACCATTAGCATGACAGCATTGAAAAAAAAAGAAAGTTATGGCATGAAAAGCTTTGTTCCATGTGAGTGAAAATGCCAAGTGGTTCTGTAGAGATGGGGTTTGTTGGGCTTTGCTGCAACTAGTGCTAGATTGAGGCTGCTATGCTTGTTGCCTGTCAGAGTGTTGGGACTGAAGTAAGCAGGAACTGATGGCATGTGTGAAGAATCATAGGGGGAAGGGATAGCCTAGTGGTCAGAACATTGCGCTCGCAATTTGACGACCCGTGGTCGAGGAGATTTTTCCCCTGGAGTTAACATCAGTGCTGACTCCACTCTCCCCAAAGTCCTTTGGATGAGACTATAAACCGAGGCCCCGTGTGTGAACGCACGCAGAACATCTTGCACACATGTTAAATCCTGTTCCGCTTTTCGCAAGAGTAGGCCATCGTGTACCTGTGGGAACAGATGACATTTACAAAACTGCATACACACAGAGACTAGATGTAAAAAAGCACAAGAGTGCTTATCCCATTATCCACGATATAAAAGAACAAAATAATAAAATAAAATAAAAGTAAAAATCATCAGGTTGAGCAAGGACTATGGTATTGGTCTCTTTGCGTAATTCAGCCACCAGACAACCCACCCCCCTCCCCAACCACACACACACACACACACACAACACACACACACACACACACACACACACACACACACACACACACACAACACACACACACACACACACATGCTTATACACATATGCATACACAATGACACATTCACATGATTTTTCCAAAAATAAATGTCATTATTGTATACAAATTACAATTACTCGTAAGTAACAGTAAAAAAAACAACAACCAAAAAAAAACCAACAACAACCCAAAACCTGCCTACGTAACAAATCGCGAAATGCAAAGCATGCATGCAAGCACGTATGCATGCACACATGCATACACACACGCATGCGCACACACAGTCACACACACACACACACACACACACACACACACACACACACACACACACACACACACACACACACACACACAGTGCTGTTTTTGTTTGATTGGTTTTGTGTCAAAT